>CM042328.1:4112400-4117400 GCA_023566125.1 Zingel zingel | reverse complement strand
CCAGTACCCGGCGATCGTCACCGAGAAGCGGGCGCTGCTCGCCATGCTCGGCGTCTGGATCCTCTCCATCGTCATCTCCATCGGCCCGCTGCTGGGCTGGAAGCAGACGCCGTCACAGGTACGAAAAACTACCCATCATGCAACACTGAAACTATAGAGATACACTGATTATCAGGCTGCTTTATTTGCCTGATAACCGATAAAGTTAATTAAAAAGTGTTCTACTTTGGCTCGGTTACGGTGTATGTGTGTGTGTGTGTGTGTGTGTGTGTGTGTGTGTGTGTGTGTGTGTGTGTGTGTGTGTGTGTGTCTGTGTGTGTGTGTGTGTGTGTGTGTGTGTGTGTCTGTGTGTGTGTGTGTGTGTGTGTGTGTGTGTGTGTCTGTGTGTGTCTGTGTGTGTGTGTGTGTGTGTGTGTGTGTGTGTCTGTGTGTGTGTGTGTGTGTGTGTGTGTGTGTGTGTGTGTCTGTGTGTGTGTCTGTGTGTGTGTGTGTGTGTGTGTGTGTGTGTGTGTGTGTGTGTCTGTGTGTGTCTGTGTGTGTGTGTGTGTGTGTGTGTGTGTGTGTCTGTGTGTGTGTGTGTGTGTGTGTGTGTGTGTGTGTGTGTGTGTCTGTGTGTGTGTGTGTGTGTGTGTGTGTGTCTGTAAAATGCTGTTAAAATAACAATGAAATGCTGCGTTATTGACTTTAGACCAGGTTTTAAGATAGCAATATACCCAGAATGCACCTGAACACACCTCCCTGTAAGACCAGCACGCCCAGAATGCACCTGAACACACCTCCCTGTAAGACCAGCACGCCCAGAATGCACCTGAACACACCTCCCTGTAAGACCAGCACGCCCAGAATGCACCTGAACACACCTCCCTGTAAGACCAGCACGCCCAGAATGCACCTGAACACACCTCCCTGTAAGACCAGCACGCCTAGAATGCACCTGAACACACCTCCCTGTAAGACCAGCACGCCCAGAATGCACCTGAACACACCTCCCTGTAAGACCAGCACGCCTAGAATGCACCTGAACACACCTCCCTGTAAGACCAGCACGCCAAGAATGCACCTGAACACACCTTCCTGTAAGACCAGCACGCCCAGAATGCACCTGAACACACCTCCCTGTAAGACCAGCACGCCTAGAATGCACCTGAACACACCTCCCTGTAAGACCAGCACGCCCAGAATGCACCTGAACACACCTCCCTGTAAGACCAGCACGCCCAGAATGCACCTGAACACACCTCCCTGTAAGACCAGCACACCCAGAATGCACCTGAACACACCTCCCTGTAAGACCAGCACGCCCAGAATGCACCTGAACACACCTCCCTGTAAGACCAGCACGCCTAGAATGCACCTGAACACACCTCCCTGTAAGACCAGCACGCCCAGAATGCACCTGAACACACCTCCCTGTAAGAACAGCACGCCCAGAATGCACCTGAACACACCTCCCTGTAAGACCAGCACGCCCAGAATGCACCTGAACACACCTCCCTGTAAGACCAGCACGCCCAGAATGCACCTGAACACACCTCCCTGTAAGACCAGCACGCCCAGAATGCACATGAACACACCTCCCTGTAAGACCAGCACGCCCAGAATGCACCTGAACACACCTCCCTGTAAGACCAGCACGCCCAGAATGCACCTGAACACACCTCCCTGTAAGACCAGCACGCCCAGAATGCACCTGAACACACCTCCCTGTAAGACCAGCACGCCCAGAATGCACCTGAACACACCTCCCTGTAAGACCAGCACGCCCAGAATGCACCTGAACACACCTCCCTGTAAGACCAGCACGCCCAGAATGCACCTGAACACACCTCCCTGTAAGACCAGCACGCCCAGAATGCACCTGAACACACCTCCCTGTAAGACCAGCACGCCCAGAATGCACCTGAACACACCTCCCTGTAAGACCAGCACGCCCAGAATGCACCTGAACACACCTCCCTGTAAGACCAGCACGCCTAGAATGCACCTGAACACACCTCCCTGTAAGACCAGCACGCCCAGAATGCACCTGAACACACCTCCCTGTAAGACCAGCACGCCTAGAATGCACCTGAACACACCTCCCTGTAAGACCAGCACGCCCAGAATGCACCTGAACACACCTCCCTGTAAGACCAGCACGCCCAGAATGCACCTGAACACACCTCCCTGTAAGACCAGCACGCCCAGAATGCACCTGAACACACCTCCCTGTAAGACCAGCACGCCCAGAATGCACCTGAACACACCTCCCTGTAAGACCAGCACGCCCAGAATGCACCTGAACACACCTCCCTGTAAGACCAGCACGCCCAGAATGCACCTGAACATACCTCCCTGTAAGACCAGCACGCCTAGAATGCACCTGAACACACCTCCCTGTAAGACCAGCACGCCCAGAATGCACCTGAACACACCTTCCTGTAAGACCAGCACGCCCAGAATGCACCTGAACACACCTCCCTGTAAGACCAGCACGCCCAGAATGCACCTGAACACACCTCCCTGTAAGACCAGCACGCCCAGAATGCACCTGAACACACCTCCCTGTAAGACCAGCACGCCCAGAATGCACCTGAACACACCTCCCTGTAAGACCAGCACGCCCAGAATGCACCTGAACACACCTCCCTGTAAGACCAGCACGCCCATGGTCGCACAGAATGTTTGAACGTTGAACGTTGAGAATGTTTCTAATCAAAGTGAAACTCTGCTGGCCTCCCGCAGGACGACACCGAGTGCGCCATCACCCAAGAGCCGTTCTACGCCCTGTTCTCATCGCTCGGCTCCTTCTACATCCCGCTGGCCGTCATCCTCGCCATGTACTTCCGCGTCTACGTCGTTGCCAAACGCACCACCAAGAACCTGGAGGCCGGCATGATGAAGGAGCGCATGGAGGACTCCAACGAGCTCACCTTGCGGATCCACTGCCGGAGCCAGCAGATCCAGGAGCTGTGTCCCGCTGCCGCCAACGCCGGAGGGGGCGGAGCCTCGGCCGCACGCAGCTCGCTCACCGTCAAACTGCTCAAGTTCTCCCGGGAGAAGAAGGCGGCCAAGACGCTGGGCGTGGTGGTGGGCATGTTCGTCCTCTGCTGGCTGCCCTTCTTCCTGGTGCTGCCCATCGGTACGTTCAATACTAACCAGTGTTTCTAACATCATCTGTCTGTTTACGTTCAATTAATCAGCCCAGGGTAGGGCTGCACAATTAATCAAATTAATTTGCGAGCGATATTTAAAATGCTTTATTCCGTTCATAGAACGCTCCGTATCAACGTTTTTTTAAACCACTGTCTGATCACGTGCCTCCACGAGCCAATCAGAGTTGTTCCCTGTACCGCGCAGCTTAGTGTAGATGTAGACAGTCACAGAGGACGGAGTAACGTGAGGACAATTACACAACAGCTAGCAGTCGGTCATATGTCGTCACGAGGTTTACCAGTTCACCAGTAGACGCAACATTTAGTGCCGTCTGTGTTGTTTTTCAGACAACAGCAGTGACCGGTGCTCGTTTGAGTCTGTTAGCTCGTAGCTTTAGCAGCAGACTGTTGTACGTCCCGCTACAGTGAAATACAGTCACACTACATCGTTTAGCTGTCAGCATTTTAGTTGTGTTTAATCCAGTTACTACTGTAGCTAACGGCAGGCTAACGTTAGCTGCTGTGTAACGTGTTATTAGTGTTTACTAGCTAACGGTAGGCTAAAGTTACCTGCTGTGTAATGTGTTATTAGTGTTTACTAGCTAATTGTAAGCTAACGTTACCTGCTGTGTAACGTGTTATTAGTGTTTACTAGCTAATGGTAGGCTAACGTTACCTGCTGTGTAACGTGTTATTAGTGTTTACTAGCTAATGGTAGGCTAACGTTACCTGCTGTGTAACGTGTTATTAGTGTTTACTAGCTAACGGTAGGCTAAAGTTACCTGCTGTGTAATGTGTTATTAGTGTTTACTAGCTAATGGTAGGCTAACGTTACCTGCTGTGTAACGTGTTATTAGTGTTTACTAGCTAACGGTAGGCTAAAGTTACCTGCTGTGTAATGTGTTATTAGTGTTTACTAGCTAACGGTAGGCTAACGTTACCTGCTGTGTAATGTGTTATTAGTGTTTACTAGCTAATGGTAGGCTAACGTTACCTGCTGTGTAACGTGTTATTAGTGTTTACTAGCTAACGGTAGGCTAACGTTACCTGCTGTGTAACGTGTTATTAGTGTTTACTAGCTAACGGTAGGCTAACGTTACCTGCTGTGTAACGTGTTATTAGTGTTTACTAACTAATGGTAGGCTAACGTTAGCTGCTGTGTAACGTGTTATTAGTGTTTACTAGCTAATGGTAGGCTAACGTTAGCTGCTGTGTAACGTGTTATTAGTGTTTACTAGCTAATGGTAGGCTAACGTTAGCTGCTGTGTAACGTGTTATTAGTGTTTACTAACTAATGGCAGGCTAACGTTAGCTGCTGTGTAACGTGTTATTAGTGTTAACTAACTAATGGTAGGCTAACGTTAGCTGCTGTGTAACGTGTTATTAGTGTTTACTAGCTAATGGTAGGCTAACGTTAGCTGCTGTGTAACGTGTTATTAGTGTTTACTAACTAATGGCAGGCTAACGTTAGCTGCTGTGTAACGTGTTATTAGTGTTAACTAACTAATGGTAGGCTAACGTTAGCTGCTGTGTAACGTGTTATTAGTGTTTACTAGCTAATGGTAGGCTAACGTTACCTGCTGTGTAACGTGTTATTAGTGTTTACTAGCGTGACAAGCAGCGATGTTTCTGTTGCCTGTAACGTCTGTTTTGGAGCATCAGAGCGCAACGCAGACATTTAAGTGGCACCGTAATCCGTGTTGCTATTTCGTCCGGTAGATACCCTATTGGCACCGGATTTAAACATGCGCCGTTAACATGAACAGAAAATTGCGTTGCCTGTATCTTTTCACGGCAAACGCGCATGTTTGGAAAGCGGTCGCAAACAGCTGAAATGACTCCTTCATAGTTTCCTTCAACAAAGGA
>CM042328.1:4042400-4099900 GCA_023566125.1 Zingel zingel | reverse complement strand
GGAAGTGAAAAAATGTGTCAAGCGTGACAAAAACATTGCAAAAAAGGGACTAAAAAGGGACAAAAATGGGACAAAAATGACAGAAAAAGTGTCAAAGTCATCGAAAAAAACGTCAAAAATAAGTGTTTTGACCCGAGAGGACATGGTCGGTGGGAAGACACACGGGTTCAAAACACAACTTTGACTGCACACTTGCAGCAGATCACACAGCACTTATTAAACTCAAATATTAACCTCAAATATTAACCTTTAAGGGCCCTATTTTAACCATCTGAGCGCACGGCGTGAAGCGCCTGGTGCAGGTGCGTTTAGGGCGTGTCCAAATCCACTTTTGCTAGTTTGACGGCGGTAAAAAGGGTCCGTGTGCCGGGCGCATGGTTCTAAAGGGTTGGACTTAGTGTCTTCATTAATCAGAGGTGTGTTTTGGGCAACATGTAACATGGTAACATGCAATCAACCAATCAGAGATCATCTCCCATTCCCTTTAAAAGCCAGGCGCGTTTGGACCTTGGAGCATTGCTGTTATGATGGAGGATTAGCACCGTAATATTTTTATTTGTAATCTTCTGCGTGTGTGTGTGTGTGTGTGTGTGTGTGTGTGTGTGTGTGTGAGAGCCTAGGAGCATTTTACTAATGCTCTGTTAAAATAACAATGAAATGCTGCGTTAGTGACTTTAGACCAGGTTGTTGTTGGTCAATGGTGCGATCACTTCCCACTGCCTCAAGATAGCAATACACCCAAAATGTACCTGAACACACCTCCCTGTAAGACCAGCACGCCCAGAATGCACCTGAACACACCTCCCTGTAAGACCAGCTTGCCCAGAATGCACCTGAACACACCTCCCTGTAAGACCAGCACGCCCAGAATGCACCTGAACACACCTCCCTGTAAGACCAGCACGCCCAGAATGCACCTGAACACACCTCCCTGTAAGACCAGCACGCCCAGAATGCACCTGAACACACCTCCCTGTAAGACCAGCTTGCCCAGAATGCACCTGAACACACCTCCCTGTAAGACCAGCACGCCCAGAATGCACCTGAACACACCTCCCTGTAAGACCAGCACGCCCAGAATGCACCTGAACACACCTCCCTGTAAGACCAGCACGCCCATAGGTGCACAGATGTGTGCAGGTGCATTTGCTGCTTAAACGACGCGGGAGCTGGACGGGAAATTGACAACTGCGTCGGTCTTAAACTAGCGAAGACGCTTGCGTCCAAAACAGGAGCCCTAAGACAGCAACTAACGATTATTTTCAGGTTTAATTAATCTGTGGATTACTTTCTGCATTAATGGATTAGTTGTTTGGCCTCTAAAATGTCAGAACATCGGCCGTCTTTCTGTCAAATGTGTCAAAAAAACTCTTAAATGTAATTACCGTTTCGGTAAAGGGCTTTGGCTCTAGGATGCTGTAGGAGTAGCTGTTGTTATAGCAACAAAAGACGCTCTCGGCTGCTTTTTGGAAACAAAACGCTAGCGGCTTCTAGACGCCAAGTGGGAACGTAACCTTTAAGCCTTTAAGGCGCGGACACACCGAGCCGATAACCGGCCGTGGGACCGTCTGGCGAGGTCGGTGACTCGAGTCTGGTCGGTGTGGTCCGTGCCGTCGTCCGTCCGAGGAGCCGTCGGCCTTCATTTTAGGCCGATTTGACATGTATAATCGGCGGGGGGAAGGGGGGGCACTGCCGGCAGTCGGACTCAAATGAGCCATCTGATTGGTGGAGAGCTAACCAGGAAACGGGGAGCGGGATGAGCGTGACTAGAGTCTCTCAAAATCTGATGAAGATCTGTTAACCTGACCTTTGTTGATCTGAAATGAAGACAGATTCAGCGACTGCACGGCCTATTCCTCTCTTAACACGTTCTCAGGAACACGTTACGGTGAACTATTTTCGTGAAATACGATGCTCGGTTGTAAAATCCGGGAGAAGCCAGACCCACGTGACGCGTTCGTCCAATTATCTGCCGGTCGACGTCCCTGGTCCCGCCCCTTTCCGATTTGTAGTCAAGCCGGCGCCCGTTTCGTGCGCGTAGGGCCTCTCGGTACACAATCTGTTTAAAAGATTTTCGTCAGATTTTGAGAGGCGGCGGCGAGCCGACCGCTCCTCATTTCCGGTAAGCGTTTGAACGTAAGCGTTCCTTTTTGGGACGATACTAACCATCGAAAGTGGGCACTACGGCAGGAAGTGGTCAGTGCACGTTAGCGGTGGACTGACGGAGACGCAGCCACTGTGTGTAATATTGACGACTGAACTCAGCTGACTACCGGACGGATTGTTTGCAGTTTCCCGCCATGCTTGGTGCTAAGCTAGGCTAACCCCATCCTGGACCTACCTCTGTGCCGGAGATGAAGCCGATCTGAAGAGACAAGAGAACAAGAATTCACTTTTTTTCGTGTTTCCTTTAAAACAAAATAAGTTTGAAGTGTTGTAATGAAATGTGATAATTCAAGTGACTTAATGAAATAAAGTTAAAAAAAAAAAAAAATATTGTCTGTTTCATCAGTGCTGTTGAATATCGCTGAAGCGGCGACAAGATTAAACTATGAAGCCTCGTTCAGGAGGACATTGTAACCATGGTAACCATGGCGTAGTCCAGTTTTTTTTTTTTAGTTATTATACTGTGATTTTTCCAAGAGGGTTAGCGTCTGTCAACAACGCGTAGCTCCTATGGCGCCATGTTGATGCTAACAAGCCATCACCTCCCGTTAGCATCCCATTGACTGCCATTCATTCTGATGCTACCAAGCCATCACCTCCCGTTAGCATCCCATTGACTGCCATTCATTCTGATGCTACCAAGCCATCACCTCCCGTTAGCATCCCATTGACTCCCATTCATTCTGATGCTACCAAGCCATCAGCTCCCGTTAGCATCCCATTGACTGCCATTCATTCTGATGCTACCAAGCCATCACCTCCCGTTAGCATCCCATTGACTGCCATTCATTCTGATGCTACCAAGCCATCACCTCCCGTTAGCATCCCATTGACTGCCATTCATTCTGATGCTACCAAGCCATCACCTCCCGTTAGCATCCCATTGACTGCCATTCATTCTGATGCTACCAAGCCATCACCTCCCGTTAGCATCCCATTGACTCCCATTCATTCTGATGCTACCAAGCCATCAGCTCCCGTTAGCATCCCATTGACTGCCATTCATTCTGATGCTACCAAGCCATCACCTCCCGTTAGCATCCCATTGACTCCCATTCATTCTGATGCTACCAAGCCATCACCTCCCGTTAGCATCCCATTGACTCACATTCATTTTGACGTCACTTTGACAGAGAATAACTTTACATCTGAAGCGTTTAAAGACTCTATTTGTCCGTTGTTTATTTCTAAAGAAACACGACAACGTATAAAAGGCTCCATTACCTTGTAGCTCACGTTATGGCTCCGTAGCAGACGTTGTTATAAAAATAGGCTAACGATTGGGTCATAACCACGAGACTTACTGTCTCACAGTAGAGGAATTACCGTATAGTCCAGGAGAAGCTCTCAGGCAGTTTGGACTTCCATTAGCTGTTTAAGTGTAATTCCTAATGTTAACTATCATGTTAGTGATCAGTAATTAGCCTGTGCCTATGTTATCTCCTTACATATACCTACGCTCTCCGTCTCTGCTAGATTGGGAATGATTGAGATTTCTCTTGGCACAGCTACCAGAAGACTTCCAACTTTCAGACAGGTTGCTCACGTCACATCTACGTCTTCAAGCTCAGTTGGAGGCTGCTCAGTAACGCTCAGCCATCACCGGAAAAGAGCTTCTAATGTCCTTCACTGGTCTCCGTCCAGAGACACGGGACCTGCTGGTCCAGTATACAGTCTATGGATTTGACCCGCCCGACCCTGAACACACCACTTGATTACGCTGTCCTCACTGAAGCTTGGGCCCTCCAAATTATTTTTCTTTTACATGTAACCCTCCTGTTGTACTCGGGTCAAATTTGACCCATTTTCAAAAAGTTTCTGCATCACAAATTTGGGTTTCTTGCAACCAAATTGTCAAAGAAAATAACGTGGATGGTTCCATACAACGCTCTTCACAAGTAAGTACAGTCTTCATAGGCCTTCATCACGTCACAATAGAACGCCGGAAGTAGCCGCCAAAAATGGCTGTTGCAGTGTACTGCGACTTCCGGTTACTGCGTTCAACATGGCTGCCTGTTACAGCTGGACCACGTCGCTCTCGCATATCCCAAATGTTGGTCAAGACGATGTGGTGAGACTCGTGAAGGAACTTCCAAGCTGGACAAAGGATACAAGTTATAGAGGTAGGTGGCTTGAATTCTGCTGGCGTGTTCGGTGTTTTAGTCTATTTTTAGCATTTCAAAAACAAAATAAGGGTCAGAATGTGTGTGTGTGTGTGTGTGTGTGTGTGTGTGTGTGTGTCTGTGTGTGTGTGTGTGTGTATGTATGTGTGTGTCTGTGTGTGTGTGTGTGTGTGTGTCTGTGTGTTTGTGTGTGTGTGTGTGTGTGTGTCTGTGTGTGTGTGTTTGTCTATGTGTGTCTGTGTGTGTGTGTGTGTGTGTGTGTGTCTGTGTGTGTGTCTGTGTGTGTGTGTGTGTGTGTGTGTGTGTGTCTGTGTGTGTGTGTGTGTGTCTGCATGTGTTTGTCTATGTGTGTGTGTGTGTGTGTGAGTCTCTGTGTGTATGTGTCTGTGTGTGTGTGTGTGTGTGTGTGTGTGTCTGTGTGTGTGTGTGTCTGTCTGTGTGTGTTTGTCTATGTGTGTGTGTGTGTGTGTGTGTGTGTGTGTGTGTCTGTGTGTGTGTGTTTGTCTATGTGTGTGTGTGTGTGTGTGTGTGTGTGTGTGTGTGTGTCTGTGTGTGTGTGTGTATGTATGTATGTGTGTGGGTGTCTGTGTGTGTCTGTGTGTGTGTGTGTGTGTGTCTGTGTGTTTGTGTGTGTGTGTGTGTCTGTGTGTGTGTGTTTGTCTATGTGTGTGTCTGTGTGTGTGTGTCTGTGTGTGTGTCTGTGTGTGTGTGTGTGTGTGTGTGTCTGTGTGTGTGTGTGTGTGTGTGTCTGCATGTGTTTGTCTATGTGTGTGTGTGTGTGTGTGAGTCTCTGTGTGTATGTGTCTGTGTGTGTCTGTCTGTGTGTGTTTGTCTATGTGTGTGTGTGTGTGTGTGTGTGTGTGTCTGTGTGTGTGTGTTTGTCTATGTGTGTGTGTGTGTGTGTGTGTGTGTGTGTGTGTCTGTGTGTGTGTGTGTGTGTGTCTGTGTGTGTGTGTGTGTGTGTGTGTGTGTGTGTCTGTGTGTGTGTGTGTGTGTGTGTGTGTATGTGTCTGTGTGTGTGTGTGTGTGTGTGTGTGTGTGTGTGTCTGTGTGTGTGTGTCTGTGTGTGTGTGTGTGTGTGTGTGTGTGTGTCTGTGTGTGTGTGTATGTGTGTGTGTGTGTGTGTGTATGTGTCTGTGTGTGTGATCAGATGAATCACAGATTCTAAAAGTGTAGTACTGTTTTGTAACCATTTAAACATGTTATTCAAATGCTGTAAAATAGAATAAAACAACCAAAATTCAATGAAAGTAATCATTAATTTGACCTGTGAAGGATGTTGAATGGCCTACCTACAACGTACATGTCTCCATGGTATTTTAGGGCAATTTGGTTTGAAATAAACACATATTTCTGATATAAAAAACTATTAAAATAGTAATAAAAACACAGTAGAAAGAAGGAATGCAACACTAGGGCGTCAAAAGTGACAAAAAAAATTCAAATAAGTGACAAACTTCGAAAAAAGAGACAAAAACTTCGAAAAAAAGAGACAAAAACTTTCAAAAAGGGTCAAATGTGACCCGAGGAAAACACAAAGGTTAAAAAAACCCGTTAAAAGTCCCCTGGCTCTATGGAATAGAGCGGAATTCTACACTCTCGTTTCTGATTGGAGGATGAGAGTTACGCTCAACCTGACCAATGAGCGAGCAGCTGAAGGTATATAAACCCAGTGTGGCCGCCTGGGAGTCACTTTCTAGCTACACGCTGAAAAGAAAATGTCTGGAAGAGGGAAAACCGGAGGCAAGGCCAGAGCGAAGGCTAAGACCCGCTCCTCTCGGGCCGGGCTCCAGTTCCCCGTCGGCCGTGTCCACAGGCTCCTGAGGAAGGGGAACTACGCTCAGCGTGTCGGTGCCGGAGCCCCCGTGTACCTGGCGGCGGTGCTGGAGTACCTGACCGCTGAGATCCTGGAGCTGGCTGGAAACGCTGCCCGCGACAACAAGAAGACCAGGATCATCCCCCGCCATCTGCAGCTGGCCGTCCGCAACGACGAGGAGCTCAACAAGCTGCTGGGCGGAGTGACCATCGCTCAGGGCGGCGTGCTGCCCAACATCCAGGCCGTCCTGCTGCCCAAGAAGACCGAGAAGCCCGCCAAGAAGTAGACCCCGGAGCTCTGCTTCAACCACAACAACGGCTCTTTTAAGAGCCACAAACCTCCAACTAAAGACAAATCCTTATACCAGAGTGTCTGTATATGTCAATTATAATTGCACTTTTTTTTTTAATAAATATAAAAAATCTCTTATGGATTTTTGTGAGCACACTTGTGAATTTAAATGTTAAACCCCCGACTTGTTACCTGTAGTGTGTGTGTACATACATACTGTTGCGAATTGAAATATTTGTTTGCTTTTTTTCCAACGAAATTTCTTCTACACATTTTAATTTAAAACTGGTTAATGTGACCCGAGGTCAACGAGGCACATTTATGAATTGTTGGTTGTATTATATATAAATTAAGGAAATGCATTACGAGCCCCTACTCTTGATCAGTGCAGGATCTATCACTAATGTAAACTGCTTATTCCCTATTAGTAGCCTATATAAATGCGTTCTGCCTATATTTTAGAATATAGTGTCCCACGTATTTCTTTATTAAAACTTTCAGTAGCAGAGCCACTTTTATAACCAGCGGGTCAAACTATTTAAGAAGCTACCCAGGATAATACACCCTTTTCCATGAAAAAGTAAAATTACGAAATACCGTTGTTTCAGGCAAAAATGAACAGCAACAGTGCTGTTCATTTTTGCGGCTCTTTCAGAGCCGTTGTGCGGGCATCTATACCTACTACTTACCGGTGTCATCTTAAATCACCCGGATAAGCAATAGACATTTGATTGGTCAATATCGGTCTGCACTATCTATATATCTTGTTCGGTTTATAATAGGGTACTATATGAAATAGCGAGTGAGTCGGCACACATTTATGAAGCCACCTAGGGTAGTAATAATATATTAAATAGTGTGAGACAATATTGGTCCAGGTCTGTTGCTCTGTTAGGGCTTGTATGTGGCTCTTAAAAGAGCCGTTGTGAGTTGTAGGCTGTCTGTGGTGAGTTTAAGCCCTCTCTCCGCGGATGCGGCGGGCCAGCTGGATGTCTTTGGGCATGATGGTGACCCTCTTGGCGTGGATGGCGCACAGGTTGGTGTCCTCGAACAGGCCGACCAGGTAAGCCTCGCTGGCCTCCTGCAGAGCCATGACGGCGGAGCTCTGGAAGCGCAGGTCGGTCTTGAAGTCCTGAGCGATCTCTCTCACCAGGCGCTGGAAGGGCAGCTTGCGGATCAGCAGCTCGGTGGACTTCTGGTAGCGGCGGATCTCTCTCAGAGCCACGGTACCGGGCCTGTAACGGTGAGGCTTCTTCACTCCGCCGGTGGCCGGGGCGCTCTTACGGGCCGCCTTGGTGGCCAGCTGCTTCCTGGGAGCTTTTCCTCCGGTGGATTTACGGGCGGTCTGCTTGGTTCTGGCCATTTTAGTTTCTCAGTCTTTTGTGTGTTCACAGCTCAAGAAAGAATACCGCTCGGCGTGAACAGCGGCTTTATAAAGGAACTGCCGGAGCCAGGGCAGCGCTGATTGGTCGAGACCGAGAGACACGAGGGCTGTAGCTGATCCACTATTGGACAAAAGGAATTCAAATGTAGACACTCACACACAGCGGCTAGATAACGGCTGCAGTCTCAACAATGGCACATGTAGAAAACAAACGGTTACAAGTAAAGTTTAGATTATGTAAATTACTTTTTATAATCATTTGAATGTTTATTTTGATTCTCGTGGTTAATTTTTCCTGCTTGTTTAGATTGAACACTTCAAAGTAACATCAAGTTACTGTTTGGTTGCCATTGTGATGTCAGAACATTTTGTCCGAGTGGATGTTGAAAACAACTGATATATATATATATATATATATATATATATATATATATATATATATATATATATATATATATATATATATATATATATATATATATATATCTCAACACACACATAGAAGGACTTGAAACGTTATTATATTGTCTTTTGTTTGAATAACTAACCGGTTAAGTTCATCTTCATTTATTTCAACTTTTCAAAGAAGTTGGATGCAGATCATTTATATAATAAGCTCTTTAATCTTCCTGTTTTTCTGACATCTAAATACCACAGACCGCTGCTTCTGGACATCTTTATTAAATGTATATATATATATATATATATATATATATATATATATATATATATATATATATATATATATATATATATATATACTTTATTGATCCCCAATGGGAAACCAAAGGTCCCAGTAGCTTAAAGACATCACACACAACATACACACACATCCACCCTCACACTGAACAAAGTCAACCACCACTGTTCTGCTCATCTACCTCATGTCTATTTCAATCCTATAATTACAATATTGTTATTAACATATTACCATTGCACTGACCTTGCACTGTACTCATATTTAAATCCTAAAATCTCAGTCTATTGACGGATATTGCACTATTCATTCCCTCTCTTTTGTATATTTTTTTGTAAAACTGTAAATGCTATTGTATTGTTGTACTGTACACTATTTTTTTTTTTTTTAAGTAAAAGTGTTACAGCCATTGTTCAAGTTCAGGCTGGGGGGGGAGGAGGGAGGGAGGGGTATATGTTTTAAGCCAAGGACCCCTTAACTGAAAGAAAGACGGAGCAGGGACCTTCTACCATTACATAGGCATATTGTTGAAAATTAAGTTGCATATTAAACTACAATAACGTGTAGGGCGGCCTAAAGCCTTTATACATACGTTTTTGCATAGAATACTAAGCTATTCAAATAACAATTATTGATTTTATAAATCAGGTTTTAATGTTAAACATATGTGTGAATCCTTAGGATTAACTGTGTCTGTGCATAGTAAGCCGTAAGCATAGTAAGTAGTCAGTGAGCTTACAATAATTTGGCAGCCCCCCTGCAGTAACTCTGAGGACCCCCTAGGGGTCCCGGACCCCCTGGGCTAATATAACCAGTAAACAGTGTAACCAAGGATTTAAGGGTCTATCCTTCCAGCTCTAAAGAGGTTTAAAGGTAGATTCATGAACAAACGTAAGTTAAGAGGAGGTAGGGTTACTCTCTTCTTGTGTGTTAGCGCCATCCTGTGGCGGTCAGAGGACATAGCACTGAAGGACTAGTTGTTCCTCTTAAATGTGGCACACTAACGCAGGGTAATACTAATATTATTACTAGGCTACTAAGGCGATATCACTTCACAACTTACATAACATAACCTCTACTTAATCAGATTTTTAAACATCCACTAAAGAAATACTTTGATAGACTGCAGTTATATCTACTGATATTGTTATGATATTACAGGGCTACTATCATAGAATTGGAAATATCCATGTTCATGATAGATAACCACACACACAACATTACATTACTTTCCACCATCATATTTCATGTAGATCAAAGTGCTTTGATATAATAAATAACGGAGACAGACATGATAATGTTGTAGGGAATCAGCCTCTTTGGTGAATGTGTGGTGGCTCTTAAAAGAGCCTTTTGGTGCACTGAGTGCAGATTAAAGAGCCACTTTACTTCTTGGACTTCTTCGCTGCAGCTTTCTTTGCCGGAGCTTTCTTCACAGGGGTCTTCTTCTTGGCGACCTTTTTAGGGGCAGCCTTCTTGGGGGTAGATTTGACTGCTGGCTTCTTGGCAGCTTTCTTCACAGGAGACTTCTTGGCTGCTGGTCTCTTGGCTGCTGGTCTCTTAGCGGCGGTCTTCTTGGCTGCAGTCTTCTTAACAGCGGTCTTCTTAGCGCCGGCTTTCTTCTGCGGGGACTTGGCGGCGGGCTTCTTCGCTTTAACGGGAGTCTTCTTCACCGTTTTGGCGGCTTTAGGCTGAGCCTTGGGGAGCTTGAAGGACCCGGATGCCCCGATCCCTTTATTCTGGAACAGCTTCCCGTCGGTCACCAGCTTCTTCACCGCGGTGTTGATGCGTTTGTTGGACTTTTCCAGGTCGATGCCTTTGGTGGCCAACGTCTTTTTGATAGCCGGAAGCGAGGTGCCTTTACGGTCCTTGGCCTCAGTCACGGCGTCGAGGATGAGCTTCGGGAGGGAGGGTCCGTCACTCTTTGGCCGGGGAGCTGCCTTCTTCTTGGGGGCCTTGGCCGGGGCTTTCACCGCGGGAGCTGCTGGAGCTTCTTCTGCCATGTCTGTGTCTTCCTGTCGCGTTACAGTCTGCTGTGTTCCCGCTCGGGCAGGAGGCGGGACTTATAAAGCCCATGAGAACCGTGGAGAGTCAACCCACAGCCGCTCCGCTGCCCTGCTGAAAATGTGGCCACACTTTGTGTTTTCTCTTCCACAATTTGGGGATAAAATTCATAGAAGAGAAACGATTTAAAACACAATAGTTGTTCTAGTTGTGAGAAGACCTTCTCCCCTTCATACTGAGCTCATGTTTGGCGACGAGGACTCGTTTATTTGATTCCAGGAGGCTTCAAACCTCTCGGATGCGCGGTCATTTTGGACTACTCACAGCGAGTTTTCTTCACATTTCGTCTTTAAAAATATCTAAAAGTGATGTGTATTAACTATGACAGTGATGTTCCAATAAGCAGAGACATGTGAGGATATAATACAAGTGAAATAACTGCATTAATGTGTTTTATTTAGTTTAAATCAGGGAAGTTTTCGGTAGTGGTAAACACACTGTGTGCTGGATGTGAATCTAGCCTGACAGGTCTATCTGCTGGCAATGATAAAGACCAAGTAACATTGCAGATTATAATTATAAAAACCCAACTGTAAGTGGTACATATGTAGAGGAAATATACAATATACATGTGTCTTGGAGTTGTTATGTAAAAACTAAAAAATGTCCAATGATTTACTGCAACGAAGATGAGACACAACAGCACCTTTTAATGGACTGTTACAGAGCAGCTGAAGTCTGGGACAAATTAAAGGTGTATGGAGTAAAATTTGATCTTTCATATAAATCTGTTATGTACTGTATTATTGATGAATCTCTACCAGAGAAACAAAAGGAACTGTTAAAAATAATCATATGTATTGTATGCATCAAGTTATGGAAAACAAGATGCTGTATGGTTATACAACAGACAGTCATAAATAGCGATGACGTGTGCAAACAAGTGCTCACTGAGCTAAGGAGAAGAAGAACTCTGGACAAAAAACAACTTCTCCCCTGGAACACTTTGACACTTTAATCACAGCACTTTATGAAAGACTCTATGCACTTTATGAAAGACTCTATGCACTTTATGAGAAATTCTATATGCACTTTATGAATGATTCTCTGCATTAGTCACTTTACTCAATTTGTTTTTAAACTTTGTAATTGTTTTCAATTTTGAATTTTGGTATAATGTATGTTTAATGTAGCCTATATAATGTAAAATGTGAAACTTTAATAAAGCTCTTGTAAAAAAAAAAAAAAGAAATATACATTTCCATCCGACCCACGGTGTAATAAGGACAGGTACAACATTTATAAAAAATATGATATACAATTACAGTAACAAAGATAAGATACTCATTACATAATAGCACCAATGTTAGGCAAAAACAAAGTATAGAATAGAAAACTAATGTAAAAAGCGATAACTGAAAACATTCTTGGATAGTTTGGATCCAAACACATGATTGAATTAAACTTTGCTCTTTAAGAAGGAGTGCGTGGCTCTTAAAAGAGCCGTTGGTTTGGCGGATTACAGCAGCGGGATGGTTACTTGGAGCTGGTGTACTTGGTGACGGCCTTGGTGCCCTCAGACACGACGAGCTGGTCACAGCTATAGAGTAAAAACAAAATAGTAACCTAAATGTAAAGTCTACAATAAGTAAAATAACCAAGTATGACACATAAGCAATGATATAGACCAAATAATACCCATTATATTAATAAATACACAATATTAAGTATTGCACATTATGGAGATTACAATGACCTTGTTTCTTTATTGTACATGTAAAAAGAGACCCAATTCATGGGTAGGCCTACTGTGTGTTTATATCAACATGATTGAATGAAACTGCTCTCTTAGAAGAAGTGTGGTAATAGAACAAAGTGAGGCTAAGACACAAAGCATTGATACAGACCAAGTAACATTGCCCATTATAAAAACCCAATTTTAAGTAGTACATTTGAGATTTGAAATTAAGGGACTTTCACTACATCAAAAAACAGGTGACAACATTCATGAATAGCTTAAAAAATGGCATAATTGAATGAATCTATGGTCTCTTAGAAGTGTGAGAGCTGTAGGTTTGGTGGATTACAGCAGCGGGATGGTTACTTGGAGCTTGTGTACTTTGCTATAGAATAATAGCATGGTAGCTTAATGTAAAGTCCATATAGTACTACAACTGTAAGGCACCAAGCAATAACAATGACCGTAATAGTGCCCATGATTGTGGAGATGTTCAGAGACTTTCACAAGTGACAATATTCATGGATAGTTATGAAATAAACAGCAATGATTGAATGAAAATTTGCTCTTAGAATAAAATTTTAATAAAAGCTGCTGTACCTGTTCACATGTACAGTAATAGCAATATAGTAGCCTAAGCAATGATACAGACCAAGTAACATTTCCCATTATAAAAACTCAATTTTAAATAGTTAAATTTGTGATTACAAGGGGCTTTTCTTTATTGGCAGGTCAACTTTAATATCAATTCTGCCGATAGTTATAATTCTGACCCAGTGAAACAAGGCAGGTACAAGTATAAAGATAGTAATGAATACAAAGACAATTATGAAGAAAGTTACACTTAATATTAACAAAAATTCTAAATACTGCAAAGCTACAATAACACAAAGATCATAGAAATCTAATATTAGACAATGATACTTTTGATTGCAATTATAAAATCTAACTAAGTGGTATATATAGAAAATGTTTCCCCTCCAACCCACGTTGTAATTAGGACAAGTACATTTATAAAATAAACAATTACAGTAAGAAAGGTAAGGTCTTATATACTAGCACAAATGCTAGGCAAAAACAAATATGGGACCATTTAGTTGGAGCTTGTGTACTTTGCTATAGAAATAGTATTGTAGCTTAATGTCAAGTCTATACAACTGTAAGGCAACAAGCAAAGACCGTAATAGTGCCCATTATTGGGGAGATTTTAAAGGAACTTTTACAGACAACATTCATGGATAGTAATAGAATACAACCGGTAGGAAATGTGGCTCTTAAAGAGCTGTGTTGCTGGACAGCAGGTTCACTTTAAACTGGTGTACCGTTCACAGCTATAGAGTAATATCACTATAGTAGCCCAAATGCAAAGTCTACCAGTAATGATAGAGACAAAGTAACATTGCCAATTATATAAAAAAAATATATATATTTTAAAAGGGGCTTTTCTTAATTGGCAGATCAACTTTAATGTTGATTCTGCAATATGGGCCGGATATCTATAAATATAATTCTCTGACCCAGTGAAACCAGGTAGGTACGAGAGTAAAGATAGTAATACATTAAACATTACAGGGAAAGTTGCTTGATATTTACAATAAATTAAAAAGCATGGAAATTTAAGATAAAACAAAGATCATAGAAATATATAAAAAGACGTGATTGACTTAAACTTTGCTCTTTAAGAAGGAGTGCGTGGCTCTTAAAAGAGCCGTTGGTTTGGTGGATTACAGCAGCTGGATGGTTACTTGGAGCTGGTGTACTTGGTGACGGCCTTGGTGCCCTCAGACACGGCGTGCTTGGCCAGCTCCCCGGGGAGCAGTAGCCTCACGGCGGTCTGGATCTCCCTGGAGGTGATGGTGGAGCGCTTGTTGTAGTGAGCCAGACGGGAGGCCTCTCCGGCGATCCGCTCAAAGATGTCGCTCACAAAGGAGTTCATGATGCCCATGGCCTTGGAGGAGATGCCGGTGTCGGGGTGGACCTGCTTCAGCACCTTGTAGACGTAGATGGCGTAGCTCTCCTTCCTGGTCTTTCTCCTCTTCTTGCCGCTCTTGGCGGCGGTCTTAGTCACGGCTTTCTTGGAGCCCTTCTTGGGCGCTTTCACGGTGGCTTCTGCTGGCATGTCTGTTTCGGATTGTCGTTCCTGAAACAGATAACAAGCTCACAGCCCAGACGCCTCCTTTATATTCGCCTGATGCAAATGAGACTGTGCCGTTGCTCGCACAGGATTGGCTGAGCTTTGTGACTGAGACTGAGCATGCGCCAACACAAAGCAACCGTCCCAGAGCCGTTATGAGAGATTGAATTGCTCTGAACCGTCCTGAAGCTGATGTTATTTTACATTTCAGAGTTGTAACTTGAAAATAATAAATGATGTTTGATAGTGTGAATCTAATGGCCAAACAGTGTATCCATGGAGGTAGACTTTCTGTTTCTAAACCGCTATTTGTATATTATATCCAAACAAGCCTTTAATATTTAGGAGAACGTGCACATATTGATTCCTGACTAGACCTCTACTTTATATCTTGTCTTTTCTTTTTTTACTTTCTCATGGTGTATAGTATTTAATTTAATTATTTGAAGTGTGTATGCTCTTGTATGTTTGTCAAATGTTCTATTTTCTATATTTACTCTTTCTGTATTCACGTAAACACGTATAAGACTGTTTTGGTTGGTACACAATAAAGTTACATGTGTGTATATATATATATATATATATATATATATATATATATATATATATACACACACACACACACACACACACACATTTTCTACTTTACATTTCTCCTTCGTAATGAAGGAGAAATCAAAAACGTAGGAATATATGGATCACGTAGTGAAGGTTGTAAGAAGTTGTATGTAGGTACTTGTACTTATATTTCCATGTTCTGTTACATACACAAGTATTCAAATGCTGTACTTTTACTGGTTACTTGCAGATGAACTCCCCCATTACCTTCGACCAGTTGCATTAACATTAAAAATATTTTCTGTTGGTTGAGAAATCCTTAAAATGCTCCCCGCTGTAGATGTTTGCTGGAGTATTTAATGTGTCGGGACTCTGAGGAAGTTCCTGGAGCTGCTCGTTCCTTTACAGTCAACAGATGTTTGTTCATCCACAGAAACACAAATCAACCCAACTTAACCCTTGTGTTGTCTTCCCGTCGACAATGCAACTTTTAGTTTTTCTGGGTCAAAATATAAACAAAATTAAAAAGTTTTGGACGTCTTTTTCGACACTTTTGTTGCTTTTCCACCATTTTTTTCTGCACCTTTTGACACATTTGTCACTTTTTTTCAACGTTCTTTTATATAAAAAAAAATCAAATGCTGTGAAATTGAATAAGACTTGTGTAGAGCGTTGTAGGAAGCCATCCACGTTATATATTTTGACAATTTGGTTGCAAGAAACCCAAATGTTCTGAAGAAATGGGTCAAATTTGACCCGATGACAACAGGAGAGTTAAACGTTTCTTGAAATGTTACACAAGTAGACTTTCCAAAAAAAAAAAGGTTGACCCAATACAACTACAGCTGAATGCACACGGCGACTGCTTCCATACAACAGGGACGCCTTGTTATTGGGCTGTGATGATGATTATAGAGGACAACAGCAGACTTCTCATCATGGGGGAGCTTGATGTCAGCCTATGCAATAACTCTAACGGGTTTTTGGGTTCTCAAATAATCCAACAAGTTAAACAAATGTGTCTGGATTTTGTTTTTTGGTACAAATCCGTGGATTTATCTACACTATGTTGTTTATGTGAGGAAGTGTGTCAGATCTGAAGGTGTAAGAACACCACTTCAACTTCAAGTGTCAATGTGAAAAGTGAATAATGGATCCCAAACATGAACACAGCTGCAGTCTCTATGAATTAATCAAACTAGTTTGATATAGAACAGCGACCATATTGAGTGAAATGTAATTTGAATTCATGTTAATGTTTCAATACATGGGCTATTATAGGACACATTGTGGTAGGCCTATCATTTATTCCTTATTCATTTCATAACACATCTGTACTTCAATTGACAAAAATGTTTTACTGTCTAACAATTCAGATTATCCCAATTTGTTTTAGTATTAAGTAACATAGTCCCAGATCTGCTAGGAGGTTTGATAACCATGTCATGTTCAACCACACTACTTTGCAATACATAGTAATGGTTAATTGTATTTACATAGTGCTTCACATGGTAGTCAAAGACACTAAAGTAATTACAGTTACTACCAGGTGAGAAATATAACCCTTGTGTTGTCTTCGTTTCAACCTTGAAAATAAACATTTTTTTCTGATATTCGTGATGCCTTTTTTCACAATTTGTTTTTTCTTTTTCCAATATTTGACATTTTAAAATTTTTCTTCTACACATTTTCGGTGCTTATATCTACGTTCAATATTTTCTGATATAAAACAAAAATTTTAAAAATTAACGCAGTAATTCATGAGAACGATTCGCAAAATGGCACACAGAAAGAGAAAGCTGCGAGCTTTAAAAGGCAACCACTGAATACTTTCAGAAAGTTAACAATGGCAGCGCCGAAGCTGACTCAATACCCAAGAAAGAAGAAGACGAGTACAAAGGGGTCACTGCATGAAGGTCGTCCCCTCGGATCACTCTCGGATCAGATGATATGGGACGTTTTACATGTGACCCGAAATCAACCCAAGGATTAAGACTATTGTATATGGAAAGCTGGGAGATTAGATAACCATGTTAGATTCAACCACATTGTTAAGCCACTTATTAGTTCTGGTGTTATTTCAAAGAAATATGGCAGCTCTACAATCACATAACTTGTGAAATAAAAGCTGTAACAATCTATAATCAACATTACTGTAAAGACCTGACGAAAGGTCACTGAGTAATAGACCCAAAACTGGAAAATGCATTCAAATGTAGTGTGACAACACAAATAATTTAAAAGTATAGCCTATATATAGTTCACATCAGGAAGGGTCTTTAGAAGTAGTGTGTGGCTCTTAAAAGAGCCGTTGTGTTGTTGGCGGATTGTCGTCGTTTAGCCTCCGAAGCCGTACAGGGTGCGGCCCTGTCTCTTCAGAGCGTACACCACATCCATGGCGGTCACCGTCTTCCTCTTGGCGTGCTCGGTGTACGTGACTGCGTCACGGATCACGTTCTCCAGGAACACCTTGAGCACACCGCGGGTCTCCTCGTAGATCAGACCGGAGATACGCTTCACGCCGCCGCGGCGAGCCAGACGGCGGATGGCGGGCTTGGTGATGCCCTGGATGTTATCACGGAGAACTTTACGGTGACGCTTAGCGCCTCCTTTACCGAGTCCCTTCCCGCCTTTTCCTCTTCCGGACATTTTTGGGTTCAGTCGATGATGAGATCGTCGAAACGAGTGAAGTCAACGTTCCCCAACCGGCTGTATTTACGTCTTATCTGCGGACGTAAGAGAGGACATGTCGATGTCAACACGGGCATACTGCGCATGCGTCAACACCAGTCAATCGCCGTTACAGCTGGTGACGCGACCTTCGGTGGGCGGGGCTGTTTTTCAAAATGTAACCGTTTTTCCCGCCTTTTTTCAACGTTCTGTATTTATATATTTGAGTCTTAATTCGTGTTTAGAGCCTCATATATCTGACCTTTGGTTAACATTTATTATAATATTAATAAGTCATTTTATTTTACATCTTGATATATCGGACCGTGAGCTCTGTGTTGACTCTGACTCATCATTCAGTACAGTCTCTGTGTACAAATGTCTAATTTCAGTTCCCTGCGATGCCAAGAACACATAGGCTCTATTTTGGGAATAAGATACAGCATCCCTTCATTTTACTGCAAGTTTTTGGCCTAAATCTTACAGAATTAAGTTATACCCTTAAAAGAATACCAGAAATAGTCTTTAAAAACACACAAAACCCCTAAAAGACACTGAAGACATGAACACAAACTCACTTTTAGAGTCCTCAGAAGGTAAATATGCAGTAATACATAAGAAAAAAATACAACTATTATAGATTACATGTCATTTAGCTGACACTTTTAACCAAAGCGACTTATAATTGCTATACTCCCACACCAAAGGCATGTGTCATATCCACAATTACAGGGAACAGGCTACTTGATGAAAGGCTAATTATCCTTCATATAATCATTTTTTTTGTTTTAAGCTGATGTCCGGTTAACACACAGTTTCATTGTTGTTGCTGCAATGAAGTAACTTGTAACACATTAACCCTGAGTAACGTTAGAATAGTTAGCATATGCAACATTAGCTGAGACACCCTTCCTGTTCTTTGTTCTCAAAATTATGAATGTAATGCTAACTAACACGATGGCTCGTTAGCATTAGCTAGTGCCATATTATTATGTCATTCTAATAATCTTTCCACATTCCTACCTCCTGAAAAAGTAACGTATAATCTCCTATATATATATATATATATATATATATATATATATATATATATATATATATATATATATATATATATATATATATATATATATATTCAGATATTTTCTAAATCAAGCATTATTTCTCTGGAGTTTGGTGCGGCGACCTGCCTCCTTTAGTCTTGTTTTCAGGATGCAGACTTCACTTTACATTATCACTGTGATACAATTAGTTTTAATCCATAATGAATGATATTATCTGGTTTCACACAGAGGCTCATTGTTGCTGTAATGAAGTAACTTGTAATGCACTGATCAACACAAGATGGCAGCAGTGAGATAACATCACGGTGAGCTGAACCAGACTCCATTGAGGAAAACAGTCATTTAACCTTTCAGAACACAGCAGCTTCTGGTCTGCTGAATACATTTGATTTCCTTGTAAATTAATTTGTTTGGAAAACATTGGAAAATCTGAATTCTGTTTGACACCAAAGTCTCTTTTTTCTAGTTTTGTTTGTCTGCCTGTATAATAATGTGATCAATACATGGGCCTTATATACCTTATATTGCAACACCTTTTACATTTCCTTCAGTTTCTCAGCGACCGTTTGTATCAGAAAGACAAAAATATATATATATATATTAAACACATATATGTCACCTACCTGCCCATACTGCTGCAACATGTGTACATATGATAATATGGAAGTAATTTGTACTTGGACCCTGAAAAATGTTGCAACAATGCCGAGGTGCAGTTGCAACAGTCATTTAGATGTAAGAAAACTCATACTTCGGCATCATTTTTCAAATCTTTTTTTTTTTGTTTATTTCAGACCAGAGTTATTAAAGTAAAAAACAAGTGCACAACCATGTAATACCTTTGTCAAAAGCCCACAAACTGATTCCTATAGGCCCTAAGGGATTATTTAAAATTTCACATAGATCTATACAACCCGGTCTCACGCCAGTTTGTGAAATGGTCACGTTATTTTTATTTATTGATACGTGTACAAGTCGCGAATTTAATTTCGTGTACAGGTTACGAATTTCATTTTGTGTACTGCCACGGGGAAATTAAACGGCACACGCCGGCAACAACAACGGACGGACCGCCACACGGGGATGCGTTCCCCGGGCGCACAGACACGATCCGCGGTCTCTGTGGCACGCAACAACGGGGACATGAAACGCCACAACAACGGGACGGTTGAGGTTAGGACAAAAAAGAACTGGGAAAGGAACCGTCACACGCCGGACACGCCGACAACAACGGGACAGTTGTGGTTAATAACGCGGAAAGGAACTGCAACACGCGGGACGCCGTCCCCGCTCTCCGGGGTGAAAGTCCTGCAACACGCGGGACGCCATCCCCGCTCTCCGGGGTGAAAGTCCTGCAACACGCGGGACGCCATCCCCGCTCTCCGGGGTGAAAGTCCTGCAACACGCGGGACGCCGTCCCCGCTCTCCGGGGTGAAAGTCCTGCAACACGCGGGACGCCGTCCCCGCTCTCCGGGGTGAAAGTCCTGCAACACGCGGGACGCCGTCCCCGCTCTCCGGGGTGAAAGTCCTGCAACACGCGGGACGCCATCCCCGCTCTCCGGGGTGAAAGTCCTGCAACACGCGGGACGCCGTCCCCGCTCTCCGGGGTGAAAGTCCTGTGTTGTTTGGCTTTTAATACTACTTCCTAACGTTGTCGTGCTGTGATCGCGAAATATGCTTCCCATTTAAATACATTAAATTAAAATTTGTAATCACTACACGAAAAAAATGACATGTTCGTGTCCTGTTCACGAATCAATAGATTCAATAACGTGACCATTTCACAAACTGCCATGAGACTGGGCTGATCTATACAATCACAACATTGTCAAGGTTAGTTGATTAGTGTCACCAATTCAGTATCCGACCAAATGTCTCCCCTTCTGTTCCTGTGTTATGCAGTTAAATCACCTGGTAGAGCAGGCGCCCATATATCGAGGTCTACTCCTCGTATATATCGAGGTCTACTCCTCGTATATATCGAGGTCTACTCCTCGTATATATCGAGGTCTACTCCTCGCATATCGAGGTCTACTCCTCGTATATATCGAGGTCTACTCCTCGCATATCGAGCTCTACTCCTCGCATATCGAGGTCTACTCCTCGTATATATCGAGGTCTACTCCTCGTATATATCGAGGTCTACTCCTCGTATATATCGAGGTCTACTCCTCGCATATATCGAGGTCTACTCCTCGCATATCGAGGTCTACTCCTCGCATATATCGAGGTCTACTCCTCGCATATATCGAGGTCTACTCCTCGCATATATCGAGGTCTACTCCTCGCATATATCAAGGTCTACTCCTCATATATCGAGGTCTACTCCTCACATATCGAGGTCTACTCCTCGTATATATCAAGGTCTACTCCTCGCATATCGAGGTCTACTCCTCACATATCGAGGTCTACTCCTCGAGGCAGCGACCGTACATTTGACTCCGACCTGACCTTTGCTGCATTTCATTCCCCTTCTCCTCTCCCCTTTCATGTCTTCAGCTGTCCTCTATAAATAAAGGCCTAAAATGGCCAAAAAAATTAATTAACGGCCACAAAAGAGTTCTTTGCAGAACATTATGCTGTCATAGTGAACTTGACTTTCTTGACGAAGAAGAAGCTCTGTCTTTATTACTTTGTTAACCTTTGTAAACTGTGATGTGACTAGATGTGACCATTCAAACTCAGTTGTGTTGTAATCTCAGTGTCTCTATGGTCTCGAGTAGTTCTACCATACCGTGATTTGAATTCTTTTCCTGCACTTGTCATGCCTTCACCTGCACAGATACAGGAGTTATGAATGTGTACGTAGATTTAATAAAGTAGAGAAGATGGGAGAATGCAATCCTTAACATTGAGATAGAGCCGACTCGTTTATCCCCAAAATAACATTTAAAATCCAGAATCCAATATCCAACCAATATCTTATATTCTGGTGGAAAATGTAAATTAAAAAGTTAACATCATGATTCAACATTCAATATCACTACTAACTAAAATATTTATATTTTTAAGTCGTTATTACGGGTCTGTTTATGTCACTATTTGTTCAAAAAAGGTAAAGTCCGCACAACAGTTAAATGCCCCAAAAAATATTTAATAATGCAGAATGAGGCACAACATTTTGGCCCAAAATTTGACCTTCCTCAGGTGTATTTGATTTTGGTGACACATGATCTATATCTCTTATCATATCACATGATCAGAGGTCATGTGATGATATTATTCAAACATAGATTTACATACAGTATATATATATATATATATATATATATATATATATATATATATATATATATTGTCTCGCCAGGGCAAAAAATACTAATGATCTCATATTCCAATTTAAAAATGATGCAAGTTGTATAACCAAATGACCCAAGTGGGTGTAACTCTCAAATGCTATTCAAATGTACATGTTTTTAGGAAATTACATGAATAAAATGTACTTAGAAAATAGATTTTAAAAGACAGCCGTTTAGAATAGGGCTTGTTAAGATGACAAAGCACTAGCCTCACTGCTGCACTAAGTCAACTAGAGTTTTAAAATGTAAATAGATGCAATTACATGAAAAAGATAATGTGGAGCCAACAACTGAGGCAGCCACTGTTTCATTATTAGAGGTCTGCACGCTCATTTCTTATTGTGACAGGTGAGAGATGGAGGACCAAAATGCAGAGGGAGACGGCAGGCAGGAAATGGTGTCAGCTCAATGATTTCTTAAGCAAAAAAAACGGCAGAACAAAGGCTTGGGAAATCCACAGGACGTAACACAGAGATACACACAGGTGGCACGAGGACACAAAATGATCTGACAAGAGACAAGGGGAATAAGGGGGTTAAATACAAGAGGTAATGAACAAACGAGGGACAGGTGGTACAACAGGTGAAGCACATCAGGGCAGGGCAGGACAATCAGACAAGGCGGGAAAACAAAGTAAAGCTAGACAAGACAAGATCGAACACAGACTATCAAAATACAACAGGAAATAGAACATAACCCGGGGAATACACAACATGAGGTAAATCTACACGACAGAAAAATACAGAATTAATATACAAACACAGGAAATATACAGAAATAACTAAACCAGGCAACATAAATGAACAAAAATACAAGACAAAATACCAAAACCATAACAGGTATGTCTCTATTGGCAGATTACAAATGAGTGTGACTCTACCAGCTCAGCTCATAGTCAGAAGACAATTTTCAATACAAATATCATCAATATAAATAGCATACCAGAATCAAAGGTGTATTATAACTTAAAGAAAAGGTACAATCTCAAAGTCCTCATTTAGTCGTAGATCCAGAATGTCTCCCTTTGGAGTAGGAGGTTATGGACGTCTCCTGCCTCTGCGGGGAAGTAGCACCTTCTCAATACCCACATATTTTAGAGATGCAACAGAGGGTCCCATTTCATTAAAGTGGGCTTTTGAGACCAAAAACAGATAGGCACAGTACCCTTTATCTTGTGCCAGAGGATAAGAGCTCATAGGCTCTCCATGGCAGGAACATTGTCTAAGTGCCAGCATCAGATTTCTAAAGAATTTTCTAAAAAGCTAAAGGGGTCGTTTGGACGGATGTCAAGCAAAAGTATTTTGCCATCTAGTGTTAACAGACAGGCGTTTGGTTGATGCAACATGCTCTTTCAGTATTATTGTGTAATACTAATTGTGTTCTCAATATGTGGTGTACAATCTCAGTCCTCATGTAGTCCTCCTGGTAGTCCACCTTCTCAATACCCACATATTTTGGAGATGCATCAGAATGTCTCATTTTATTAAAGTGCATGGCCACTGGGCTTGTGAGATTGTTTTATTCTAATGTTGGATCTGTGTTCACTTGAATGAGGCTGCAGGGGTTGTGCAATAGCTCCATGATATGATGCATAGGGTGGGGTGTAGGTTGCTCTTGTCGCTGTTTGTGAAAGGTGAGCAAATGATTGTGGCTGTGTGATGTGCTTCAGTCTGGCTACATATCACTTTGTTTATGTTGTTTTTTTATTGTAAGTAAATGTCAGCTGTATGATGAAACAATATGTCAAGTGTTATGTGTGAAGCATTTGAGCTCAAGGCAGATATCCCTCTGGGGGCAATAAAGGAGGCTATCGCCTGCAACGTGGTCTCCATGATATTTAAATATTAAAACGTTGTCGCAGGACTATAGCACACACATCGTTGGAAAGGTCTCAACCTCGACAGTGACATATGTCAGTCTGAAGAGGATCCATTATTCCTGCTTTGAAATATTGACCTCTGAACCTTAAACCCAGTACATGTTTGAATGCTTGTCATTTAGCAACAGAAGGTGCTACACACATAGGACTAGCTGTTATAGATGGAGCTACACACATAGGACCAGCTGTTATAGAAGGTACTACACACATAGGACCAGCTGTTATAGAAGGTACTACACACATAGGACCAGCTGTTATAGAAGGTACTAAACACATAGGACCAGCTGTTATAGAAGGTACTACACACATAGGACCAGCTGTTATAGAAGGAGCTACACACATAGGACCAGCTGTTATAGAAGGTACTAAACACATAGGACCAGCTGTTATAGAAGGTACTAAACACATAGGACCAGCTGTTATAGAAGGTACTAAACACATAGGACCAGCTGTTATAGACGGTACTACACACATAGGACCAGCTGTTATAGACGGTACTACACACATAGGACCAGCTGTTATAGAAGGTACTACACACATAGGACCAGCTGTTATAGAAGGAGCTACACACATAGGACCAGCTGTTATAGAAGGTACTAAACACATAGGACCAGCTGTTATAGAAGGTGCTACACACATAGGACCAGCTGTTATAGAAGGAGCTACACACATAGGACCAGCTGTTATAGAAGGTGCTACACACATAGGACCAGCTGTTATAGAAGGAGCTACACACATAGGACCAGCTGTTATAGAAGGTACTAAACACATAGGACCAGCTGTTATAGAAGGTACTAAACACATAGGACCAGCTGTTATAGACGGTACTACACACATAGGACCAGCTGTTATAGAAGGTACTAAACACATAGGACCAGCTGTTATAGACGGTACTACACACATAGGACCAGCTGTTATAGAAGGTACTACACACATAGGACCAGCTGTTATAGATGGAGCTACACTCATAGGACCAGCTGTTATAGAAGGAGCTACACACATAGGACCAGCTGTTATAGAAGGTACTACACACATAGGACCAGCTGTTATAGAAGGTACTACACACATAGGACCAGCTGTTATAGAAGGAGCTACACACATAGGACCAGCTGTTATAGAAGGTGCTACACACATAGGACCAGCTGTTATTGAAGGTACTAAACACATAGGACCAGCTGTTATAGACGGTACTACACACATAGGACCAGCTGTTATAGAAGGTGCTACACACATAGGACCAGCTGTTATAGATGGAGCTACACTCATAGGACCAGCTGTTATAGAAGGAGCTACACACATAGGACCAGCTGTTATAGAAGGAGCTACACACATAAGACAAGCTTTTATAGAAGGTACTACACACATAGGACCAGCTGTTATAGATGGAGCTACACACATAGGACCAGCTGTTATAGAAGGTGCTACACACATAGGACCAGCTGTTATAGAAGGTACTACACACATAGGACCAGCTGTTATAGATGGAGCTACACACATAGGACCAGCTGTTATAGAAGGTGCTACACACATAGGACCAGCTGTTATAGAAGGAGCTACACATAGGACCAGCTGTTATAGATGGAGCTACACATAGGACCAGCTGTTATAGATGGAGCTACACATAGGACCAGCTATTATAGAAGGAGCTACACACATAGGACCAGCTGTTATAGAAAGCTCTGGACCTCAGCTGTCATGTAGATATGGTCACCAAAGTTTACCCACTGTAAGCACTGTCTAATATGGTAATAAGCTATTTTCACCTGTTTAACGCAGAGGGCTACGTACCTATATACGTACATATATGTACATTGAAGCAATATAAAGACCCGCTGATTGCTGTCCGATTCTCTGATATGAACGGCCGCATTGCATTGTGGGACATGGGCTTCGAATGCGTCCCGCTCGGATCATATTGTAATGTTCTGTTTTACAGCATACTGTAATATTTCACCGGTAATAAGACCAAAATAATAACATTAAAAGAAATACGTATAAACCATGATCTGGTGAATAAATGTTGATTAAAACAGCGGTTATATGGGTAAAAATACCAATAATAATAAAACTGCCACATTTTTCGAGTTAAGGGAGATGGGTTCTTTCTTTCGTCTATATCCGACGGTGAAGGATTAACATGAATGTCTAGCTGACGGACCCCCACGTCGAAAAACAACGCAAAAGGTACACTTCTTCTGTTGGAGTGAGTGAGACTGTGTTGAGTAATCACACAGCTTTCCCCCGTTACCCTGCAAGTCCTGACCTGAACACAGGACTTGAAGTGATAGTCATAACTTTTCAGGACACGTTGGAAGGCCTCCTCTGCAAATGCTGGTCTCATGTCATCAAATTTCCCAGGATAGACTAATGACTTTGACGCTGCAATGAAAGTCGTTATTTGCATCATCATCCTGTTGTTTTGCAAGTGTAGAAATTGTTCAGAAGTCATAGGCCTATACGCATTTCATCACCACAGTTGACTATTTACTGCTACTACTGACGGGACACTCCCACCAAAGTGTATGTATAAAAAGAGCAATCAGTGGCAACTACTTCCATCAAACGAACGGTTCATCAAAGGAACATTTTGCTCTCATTAACAGGTAAGAGAGAGGCTTCATGCAATTTAAAAGACCAATTTAATAGTCTTATAATGCCATTTTCATTGTGATTCCAGCATTTCAAAGATTTTTTGCACTCAGTTTCATCTAGTGGTAGTTAACCTAATCCGTGCTGAGAATGGTAATTCTTGATCTCTCCCCACCAGGATTCTGCTGCTTTCCTGAATGAAAATGGTAAATTATAAAGTGACTGTATCCACTGGCGATCTTGCCTTTGCCGCCACTTTTAACAATGTCTTCATTAAGCTGGTAGGAACAGATGGGGAGAGCAAACGCACGTGGCTCAAAGGAACTCTGCCCTTCACCAGTGGAACAGTGAGTCTGAAATATCTCTCTCTCCGTTTAAATGTATTACATGATTCCTCAAGGTTGCCTATGTGATATTTTATTCACATTAAATACTGTGATTATATTGCACAAGTTTGATTTTCTCCACCCTTTTACATTTAATTCAAATCAATTACATGTAGGACAGGTGGATGAGCAGGTAATGCAGAGCAGCAGGGAGTGGCGGAGTCTGAATTGACATGAGAGTTAGTAAGGCAAAGACAAGAAACGGGCAATGTTTCTAACAAACTAAAGCATGGCTGAAGTTGTCACAGTAGCACTTGAAGCAGTTCAGCATATTTTATGAAGTTGCATGATTCTTGCAATTTTAAGTTGCTTTGTATTGTAATGTCAAGTAATGTATGTTGTAAAAAAAATGTAATAATGTTTTATTTTATTACTCCAGTTGATATCCTGCCCTGTCTCCATTGGAAAGCTGGTCCTGATAGAGCTGGACAAACAGTCCCTCCCAATGTTCCCTGAAGACACTTGGTTCTCCGCCAAGGTGGAAGTGAAATCTCCTGAGGGAGATACCTACAACTTTCCCATCTACCGCTGGATCAATGACAGCAAGGTGCACCGCTTCCGAGAGGGAACAGGTTTGTGGAAATTAGCTTGGCATTCTGTACGCTGTTCACTGACCACAGAAGACATCAAATGAAGACACGTACTGCAAGCCGGTCTATGAGGAGGCTGGAGGAAATTCATTTCACCATGTTATACTGTATATACAGTGCAGTATAAACAAATTCAAACTGTGTTGTGGTTCTTTCTCCAAGCTCTGAGAGTCTTCGAAGACAACAATGATCTTGGCAAGTACAGTCGGCAGATGGAACTGGACCAAAGAGAGAAGGACTATCGGTGAGAGCTCAGAACAACACATTTTTATTTTATGCACTCCAAAACTAACATGCCTCCAAACCTCCTCCACCTTTGGTTAACATACATTCATGGCACACAATGATAAATGAACCACAATATGACGTTGTTACACCTGCCAGGGTTCATTTAAATGCATTATACTATAACATATGCTGCAAAATTGCAATATTACATAAATAAATACATGCCAAGGACAGTACATTATTCTTAGATAAATGGCAGTTACACTGGTATGTAGTCCAAAGTTCCTCACCTCTCTGCTCGTCTATATTTATTCCAGCTGGCGTGTGTATGCTAAGGGAATACCCCACTGCATGGAGGCAACGGACCCTCTTTCTTTGCCTTGTGAGGTCCGCTTCTCCTTTACTAAGAACACAGAGTTTCTCTACACTGCAGCCACCGGGTGAGGTCCTCAAATTCTGTCAGAAATCTATCTGTGTTACTATGTACCTGACTATCAATGTGATTTCTATGTTCGCCGCACACTCCTCTGAGGTCGTTAAGGTCTGCTGACCAGCTACTCCTTGTTGTCCCTAGAACGCGGCTCAAAAATAGGGGAGATCGAGCGTTCTCAGTCGTGGCCCCAAGGCTGTGGAATGACCTGCCTCTGAATGTAAGATTGGCCCCCAGCCTACACATTTTTAAGTGAAGTTACTCTACTTTTATTTTCTAGGTTGACCGAACTGAAACTTAAGGGTCTGGCTGATTGCAAGAAGAACTGGACGAACATTGAAGATATCTATCGGGTGTTCTGCTGCAAACGGACTGACATATCAGGTACTATCATGGACGTTTCATGAAATACTTGATACTGTATTCACAGCAGTACACAGGGGCGTCGGACTGGGGGGGGAAAGGAGGGCCCAGAAAGATGCTAGAGTGAATAGCTGTGGATGCAGGGAGGGGCCTATAGGAAATGCCTTTCTACAGGGCCCAGAATGTTGTGCTACGCCCAACTGGATTTTCTCAGATATTTGACTGCATTCCTACCTAAAAACAAACTACTGAATACTAAATAGTTATTGGCTTCTGTACTTGGCTCAAAAAAGTGACAGAAGTAAACGTGTCTAAACATGTAAGGGTTTCCTAATGTTATGCTTTGTCCATGTGTAATATATTGTTACCCTTGTTTCAGTTTCACATGCAGTGTACACCTAAGCTGGTAACAGCCGTAGAGTAAGATTTTCTAGCCAACATTTTGAAACTCAGTCAAGTTTAACTTTGTTCATTTCCCAGACTATGTCCATGAACATTGGAAGGAGGACGCTTTTTTTGGCTACCAGTATCTAAATGGTCTCAACCCCATGTTGATCCGACGTTGTTCAGCTCTGCCCGATAACTTTCCTGTCACTGACGACATGGTCTTCCTCGATGGTCAGGGTAGCTTGAGAAATGAAATGGAGGTGAATATCCTGATCTTGATTGACCTTAGTATTTGAAACAATCTTGTTCTGCCCCATGACATGTTCAATTAGGAATTGCATGTTGAATGTTTGCTTAGTGTATGTAATGTCCACACTGTATGCATGTGAGTCAAATAGTTTCTCATCCTCACTGAACTTTCAAACAGAAAGGCAAAATATTCCTGTGTGACTACAAGCTTTTGGATGGAGTGAAAGCAAACGTCATCAATTCCAAGAAGCAGTACTTGATGGCTCCCCTCGTCCTACTCCACGAAACACCGGATGATAAACTGATGCCAATTGCTATTCAGGTGAGATGAGCACTCAAATGTAGCTTATAGTGAAGCATTAGGTTAGGGAGTAATCCCTCTTCCAGGACTGATTGCAATTGCCAGACAGCCTACCTTCCTCTTTCCTTTTGTCAAAGACATAAGAAGTTAGCCATTCAATAGTTGATGATTGAGGATCAACTGATCCTGTGCTCTGACCTGGGATTCAATGAAAATATGAATTTCCTCTTAAGGGATCAACTAACTGAATAGTATCTAACTGAATAGCAGATGAAACCTATAGTAAATAGTCAACAACATACAACAACTAGAACTGCAAGCAGTTATGACGGGGCCCAAGCCACCCACGCCAGTCGCCCCCAACGCCCTGGGGAGCGCGTGAAAGCGGTACCCGAAGCCGGGCGGCGGGGTTGCAAACGTAGCGGTCAACAGTTCACCTCCATGCATATACAGACCACCTTTAACAATGATATACGTATAGGATTGGAGATGAAAAGTTCAACTGACACGTTACCGCGATCAGCTTCGTGAGAAATTAAGAATCAATGCCACCAACATAACCAATCGCACTATGACAGACTCTCCACTTGGCACCAATTGCAATGTTTAATTGTAAATGAATGTAGCCTACTGGCAGTTTGGCACACGTGGGTGCTCAGTATTTTCATTGGCGCCTACGAATGGTGTTGATTTTGGATTGAAAAAGTGAGAGAAAAGAGTTGCATTCGTCCACTGTGAAGGTTGTAGAAACTTTGTCAGGTGGCTTAAGAAGTTTGATTATTGTAAAAAACCAGAGGAGCACACAAAAGCAAAAACCAAAACGTAACGTAGGAGGCAAACATCAGTAAATATTGAGAAGTGTGAGCTGCAAGATCTGTGGTACATTCCCATTGCAAATATGTCATTAACATTGAGTAAAAAGGCCAAAACTCGTCTACGTCGATTATAGCGCCCATTAATGGCCGATCTTCGCCAATTTTGGTAGAGAGCCTCTGAGCGGCATGCTGAACTAGCATCACAAGTTCCGTGTTGATTGCATTTACTGTGGCAGAGATACTGCAATTGCAAATTTCCCATTTAAATGCATTGAGTTATTGGCCAAAACAAATAAAAGTTGCTTATAGCGCCCCCTAATGGCCGATCTTTGCCAGAGTTGTTGAACAACAATCTCAAGTTATTTGCTGATAACATTTAATTCGGTCGAGATATGATATAACACGTGTGTGGTAGCTAGCTAGGAAAATTTGTTTGGTTGTCAAATGCGCAAACTTTAACGTAGCAAAATTCCTTGAGTAACTTTTGGTCACGTCCATCTGGAGAAGGTACATACCAGGTTTCGTGCTGATTGGTCGCACGGCCTAGGATGAGTTCGAAAAACATTCTTTAACATTATTAACCAGTACTGGAAATGGATCCAAGGATGAATTAACCTCATCCCCCTTCCTTCTCCTGCAGCTGAAGCAGACTCCAGCAGATGATAACCCCATCTTCTTTCCTGCTGACTCTAAGTACGACTGGTTGATGGCCAAGATTTTTGTGAGAAGTGCAGATTTCAGTATGCATCAACTCAATGTTCACCTGCTGCGCACTCACCTGCTGGCTGAAGTGTTTGCAGTGTCACTGCTGCGTAATGTGCCAATGGTGCATCCACTGTACAAGGTAACTGAAGGGTGAATACTGAACTCACTGTAGTTGTAAGTTCAGTATTTTTTCTTCCAAAGTTGATGAATCATGTTTGTTTACGAGCATTTCTCACTGCTAAATGGGCATGGGTAAGGAGGCATCAAGATTTCTGACTTTGTTAACATGTAATAGTGTTACTAACAGAGTTCCCTCTTTCCCTCAGCTCCTCATACCTCACACTCGCTACACTCTGCAGATCAACTTCTTAGCTCGACGTCTTCTAATATCTGAGACTGGAGTTTTTACACAGGTACGTAAATACCAAGAAGCTCACTAAAGAAGTTCTTTTTTCAATGTCATTTACAGTATTTGTCTCTAACTACATTCCTTACCTGACTGATATCTAGTTTGCAGCTTCTGGTGGAGAGGGTATGATGACAATCCTGAAGAGATCACTGTCCTCAATGACCTACAGCTCCCTCTGCATACCAGACAACATCGTTGAGCGTGGTGTGGAGGCTCTGCCGAACTTCTACTACAGGGATGATGGACTCAAGCTTTGGGATATCATTCAAAGGTAGTACAGGTGTCCCCATATTGGAAAAAAAAGGAGCCCAAATCCTGCCCTCTTCAGTAGCTAGCTTTTTGTTTTCTTATGTAACTCAGCCAACATTTGTGTAGGGTTTCCTGTCCATAATCTTAAGGTATTAACTACTAATCAAAAAGAATATATAACAAGGCATAGCTCAACTAGGAATGTGTTTTATATTGTACCTATCTACATTCCTCAAAGGTTTGTGCAGGGAGTGCTCAGCTTCTACTACAAGAATGACGCCGAGGTCGAGAAAGACTCTGAACTGCAGAAGTGGATTTCAGACATTTTTGAACATGGATTTCTTTCCCAAAAAGGCACAGGTGAGCTTTAAAGCGTAACTCTTGCCAAAATGCAACCTAGGGTCTTTTTGTGAATGTACCCGAGTCAAACTTTGGTTTAAAAGCATATTTAGGACGGAAGCAACCCGTTCTCATTCCGAACTCGTGAAATAAGGACGTTTGGACAGTGACTGTCAGCGTCTGATGCAACGAAAAAGGCGTCTTTCAGCGTATTTGTGTAACGTACCGGGCACAACTACATCAAAAGGGACGGCAATAGTCCCGACCAAGCGCGTTTACTTATAGCGCTAAAGGGACGGCTATAGTCCCGACCAAGCGCGTTTACTTATAGCGCTAAAGGGACGGCGATAGTCCCGACCAAGCGCGTTTACTTATAGCGCTAAAGGGACAGCAATAGTCCCGACCAAGCGCGTTTACTTATAGCGCTAAAGGGACGGCAATAGTCCCGACCTAGCGTGTTTACTTATAGCGCTAAAGGGACGGCAATAGTCAAAACAAGTAGCCACAGATTTAAGATATCCCATGGTCACCGGTGGAGTTAAGGTGTAGAGCCCCTGGTTATAGTATATATCTTGGTCACCGGTGGAGTTAAGGTGTAGAGCCCCTGGTTATAGTATATATCTTGGTCACCGGTGGAGTTAAGGTGTAGAGCCCCTGGTTATAGTATATATCTTGGTCACCGGTGGAGTTAAGGTGTAGAGCCCCTGGTTATAGTATATATCTTGGTCACCGGTGGAGTTAAGGCGTAGAGCCCCTGGTTATAGTATATATCTTGGTCACCGGTGGAGTTAAGGTGTAGAGCCCCTGGTTATAGTATATATCTTGGTCACCGGTGGAGTTAAGGTGTAGAGCCCCTGGTTATAGTATATATCTTGGTCACCGGTGGAGTTAAGGTGTAGAGCCCCTGGTTATAGTATATATCTTGGTCACCGGTGGAGTTAAGGTGTAGAGCCCCTGGTTATAGTATATATCTTGGTCACCGGTGGAGTTAAGGTGAAGAGCCCCTGGTTATAGTATATATCTTGGTCACCGGTGAAGTTAAGGTGTAGAGCCCCTGGTTATAGTATATATCTTGGTCACCGGTGGAGTTAAGGCGTAGAGCCCCTGGTTATAGTATATATCTTGGTCACCGGTGGAGTTAAGGCGTAGAGCCCCTGGTTATAGTATATATCTTGGTCACCGGTGGAGTTAAGGCGTAGAGCCCCTGGTTATAGTATATATCTTGGTCACCGGTGGAGTTAAGGTGTAGAGCCCCTGGTTATAGTATATATCTTGGTCACCGGTGGAGTTAAGGCGTAGAGCCCCTGGTTATAGTATATATCTTGGTCACCGGTGGAGTTAAGGCGTAGAGCCCCTGGTTATAGTATATATCTTGGTCACCGGTGGAGTTAAGGCGTAGAGCCCCTGGTTATAGTATATATCTTGGTCACCGGTGGAGTTAAGGCGAAGAGCCCCTGGTTATAGTATATATCTTGGTCACCGGTGGAGTTAAGGCGTAGAGCCCCTGGTTATAGTATATATCTTGGTCACCGGTGGAGTTAAGGCGTAGAGCCCCTGGTTATAGTATATATCTTGGTCACCGGTGGAGTTAAGGCGTAGAGCCCCTGGTTATAGTATATATCTTGGTCACCGGTGGAGTTAAGGCGTAGAGCCCCTGGTTATAGTATATATCTTGGTCACCGGTGGAGTTAAGGTGTAGAGCCCCTGGTTATAGTATATATCTTGGTCACCGGTGGAGTTAAGGTGTAGAGCCCCTGGTTATAGTATATATCTTGGTCACCGGTGGAGTTAAGGTGTAGAGCCCCTGGTTATAGTATATATCTTGGTCACCGGTGGAGTTAAGGTGTAGAGCCCCTGGTGATACTTGGAGCAAAGTCTCATGTTGTGTCGAGCCTTAGTGGTTTAAAAATTATACATCTTAAAAGTGGTGATTCCGTCCTAAATATGCTTTTAAACGGAAGTTTGACTCGGGTCCATTCACAAAAAGACCCTAGGTTGCATTTTGGGAAGAGTTAACTCTTTAATTAAAAAAATCTCATTATGGTGATAAGTGATGCTTTGTGTGCACATTTATATATCATATTATCATAATGCAAACATAACTCAACCATCTGGATCCTTTGAGTCGGTGTATTCCTTCTGATTCTCAGGAATTCCAAAGAGCTTTTCCACCGTGGTTGAGATGGTCAAGTTTGTCACCATGGTGATCTTCACTTGCTCCGCACAGCACGCAGCTGTGAATGCTGGACAGGTAAAGCCTTTTCATTTACTTGCATGATGAATTATAATGTTGCTATGTTTGTGGGATGGGTTCATGAGGTGTTGCAGTTTTGATCTGTAATTTCATCCTAGGCTGCTTTGCACCTCGACCTCGAGCCAAGCAACCCCCATAAGCTAATTCCCTTGTTATAACGTTGGTGGAGTTAGCGTTATCAGCTGGTTAGCTTAGTGCAGGCGCTAACGGATCCACGTTTGTATCTCGTAAATTACTCCACTAATAATCAAGAGGGTTAGCTTCTCCTCGGACCGCGTAGCTCCTATGGCGCCATTTTGATGCTACCAAGCCATCAGCTCCCGTTAGCATCCCATTGACTGCCATTCATTCTGATGCTACCAAGCCATCAGCTCCCGTTAGCATCCCATTGACTCCCATTCATTTTGACATCACTTTGACAGAGAATAACTTTACATCTGAAGCGTTTAAAGACTCTATTTGTCCGTTGTTTATTTCTAAAGAAACACGACAATGTATAAAAGGCTCCATTACCTTGTAGCTCACGTTATGGCTCCGTAGCAGACGTTGTTATAAAAATAGGCTAACGATTGGGTCATAACCACGAGACTTACTGTCTCATAGTAGAGGAATTACCGTATAGTACAGGAGAAGCTCTCAGGCAGTTTGGACTTCCATTAGCTGTTTAAGTGTAATTCCTAATGTTAACTATCATGTTAGTGATCAGTAATTAGCCTGTGCCTATGTTATCTCCTTACATATACCTACGCTCTCCGTCTCTGCTAGATTGGGAATGATTGAGATTTCTCTTGGCACAGCTACCAGAAGACTTCCAACTTTCAGACAGGTTGCTCACGTCACATCTACGTCTTCAAGCTCAGTTGGAGGCTGCTCAGTAACGCTCAGCCAGCACCGGAAAAGAGCTTCTAATGTCCTTCACTGGTCTCCGTCCAGAGACACGGGATCTGCTGGTCCATTCTTATATACGGTCTATGCTAATAATGCCCAGAATGATACCAAACTTCTACAGTAGTACAAATAGGTTCTGTACTCATAAAACGAGGCATTACAAAGTTTGTAAAAATATTCATTAATTTAACTTATTTTTTAAAAGTAAGTGCTGTAGTACAACTAGCAGGAGACAGGTTATAATTGAGATAAGTTTGGAGACACTACCTTATTTAATTATTAAATTAATACATATTTTTGTTGTAAGCACTCGTCTTACTGCCGGTAGCAGCAGAGAGCAGACGCCAGCAGGCATGTGTTATTGAAATAAACTCCTGGTGTACTTACAAACTTTCCAATCCATCGTTTTATAAGTACAGAACCTATTTGTGCTACTGTAGAAGTTTGGTATCATTCCGGGCATTATTAGTGGGTAATTTACGAGATACAAACCTGGATCCGTTAGCGGCTGCACTAAGCTAACCAGCTAATAACGCTAACTCCACCAATGTTCCATCCAGGTGAAAAAAGCTTATGGGGGGTTGTTTGGCTCGAGGTCATGGTGCAAAGGACCTTAGGGTGAAATTACGCCGAACCATCACTTTAACAAGAGTCTACAGCCATGCTAACAATGAAAACGCTAACATGCTGACTTATAATAGTTATGTTTACCAAGATCACGATCTTAGTTCACCATGTTAACATGCAAACATTTAGTAATTAGCACAAAACACAAAGAACAGCTGAGATGGATGGGAATGTCAGTTTTGCAGGTATTTGGTCATAAAGATTGGACAAATATAATGTTGATGTGATGATGGCGCTGGATGAAAAGTCAGAGGATCACCAAACTGATTCCAATATGAATGTCTGAACTAGAGTTAATGACAATCTAGCAAATAAAGTTGTTAAGTTGAAAACCACAAATGTTAACCTCATGGTGGTGCTGAGTAAAAAGTCAGAGGATCACCAAAGACATTAGGATCTATCCTCTGGGGACCAGGAATCAGTGTGGACCAAAGTGGTGAACCGACTGATCTATTGACTGATATGGCGTGACTTCAAAGAGTATTAAGCAGTAATCTGTCAATCATTAATTCGATCAATTCATTGCAGTATGACTATGGTGGCTGGATGCCCAACACTCCCATCTCTCTGCAACTTCCTCCACCAACCACAAAGGGGGAAGCAAGCGAGGCCACGATGCTGCAGACATTCCCTGATGTCAACACAACAGTTCAGGGAATGGCCACCGTGTGGCTGCTCAGCAAGCAGTCGTCTGACTTCGTAAGTGCCTTTAAGATTTTATAAAATATTATTATATAAATCACCTTTATGTTCAGGTTGTAAAAAGTAGGTCAATAAGTCATTAGGGCAAGACGCCCTGTTTGAGCCACAGAAAGAAATCATGCTCACTACAACTGCACATTATATCGCCAATAGTTTAAGTTCAAACATTTCTAAACTGTTTTTTTTAATATATCACTTATCTCATTAGGTCCCTCTTGGCCAATACCCAGAGGACCATTTCAGTGAGAAGATTCCCTGCAAGCTGATGAAGGATTTTCAAGGAGAGCTTGAAGCGTTAAGTACGGCCATCAAAGCCAGAAACGAGAGTCTGGATGTCCCGTACACATACATGGATCCAAAAAATCAAGAAAACAGCGTGGCCATTTAAATATCAGAAGGGGTGACCTCCTCAGCTGTTGGCCAAATTCAGCTTCATATTAACAGAAGTGAGAAAGGGAAGAACTGCTGTTTCTGTTTGTAACTGATACTGTAGTGGAAATAAATGACTGCATGGGATTGTTGTATGCTGATCTGTGTTCATGTCTTCAGTCTGATTGATTAAACGGTGGTGAAAGAAGTTGCTGTTTTAAATCATTCACTAAATATTCTTAGTTTATCAATGACTACACAGGGCATCTTATTAAAATAAATGACTAGGGCTGTCAAAATAACGCGTTAATTTCGATTAATTAATTTGAGAAAAAATAACGCTAGTTAACACTATACTCAACAGCAGCTAACGTTAGCCTACCGCTAGCTAGTTAACACTATACTCAACAGCAGTTAACGTTAGCCTACCGCTAGCTAGTTAACACTATACTCGACAGCAGCTAATGTTAGCCTACCGCTAGCTAGTTAACACTATACTCAACAGCAGTTAACGTTAGTCTACCGCTAGCTAGTTAACACTATACTCAACAGCAGCTAACGTTAGTCTACCACTAGCTAGTTAACACTACACTCAACAGCAGCTAACGTTAGTCTACCACTAGCTAGTTAACACTACACTCAACAGCAGCTAACGTTAGTCTACCACTAGCTAGTTAACACTACACTCAACAGCAGCTAACGTTAGCCTACCGCTAGCTAGTTAACACTACACTCAACAGCAGCTAACGTTAGCCTACCACTAGCTAGTTAACACTAATACTCGACAGCAGCTAACGTTAGCCTACCACTAGCTAGTTAACACTACACTCAACAGCAGCTAACGTTAGCCTACCGCTAGCTAGTAGCTGGATTAAAAACGGTAGCTAATGCTAAACGGTGTAAAGTTTGACTGTGTTTTAGCCGTTGGAGAAACAACACAGACGGTGCGTTCAATGAAGCTGGTAAACTACAGACTCGTGGTGCATTTGAAGTTATTGTAAATGTCCATTTCCATCTGGTGGTTGTTTGTCGTTCAACAGCAACTTACTAGTGAAATAAGTTATTGTTATTGTTCTACATTATTATTAATCATTTAATTTTGACCATATGGCCTTAGCCTCTTTCTTAAAAAGTATCGGTTCAGACACCGTTAATTATGTATGCGATTAATTAATTACAGAGTATGTAATTAATTAGATTACATTTTTTAATCGATTGACAGCCCTATAAATTACGAATGAAAAATAAAAAATGTGAAGCTGCCTCATTGAGAAGTTCCTTATGAACACACGTATCTTTCAGAAACAAAACGTGTCAATGTGCCCTCGTCTGCCCTCATTGGACGATTATTATTTTCTGTCTCAACACAAGAATGAATGACCCAGTTATTTGTTGCGCGCGGCGCTACAGCAGTGTGTGTTGTGTAGTAGCCTTTCACCGATAACTGAGCTATAGCTTGTTCTGTATGTGAGATTGTTCTGAGCCAGTTAATCTATAGAACATAATATAAGTGGTTCTGGTAAGCAGCATAAGCTTTGATTACTGTAATTGTTGTTTTCATTTTTTTAACATGTTACTAATGGCGAAATTTTGAATCAAGCTGTGCAAGATGTGCTAGAGAAATTAAAACAAAAGTGAATATAACATGAGGTGGCTGATTTGTCATGTAATAATCACAACAAAGCCCTAATTGCACAGAGCTACACACATTTGATCTATTGTTCACAATGATTAAAAATGTAACTTCTTAATAATTTGTCTATATTCTATATATTCTGTATGGCTTTTCCTTACCAAAATAAAGTATTGATAAGCCTACATAATGATGAATGGGAGATTATTATTATCATCATCATGACCTAACTACATAGGCTTTCATCATCCATTGTTAGGGCCCTGACACACCAACCAGACGGCCGACCGTCGGCAGTAAAGCCAGTCGGACTGATCAGTCGGGTCCCCGAGGTCCAAAAAGTGCCTCAGAACTCACCGAAGAGACGCTGACTTGAGCGTACGCTCTGCACGTAATACGTCTCCATAACAGCAGGCGGCGCTGCTCTGTATTGTTTCCATTAACAGTCTGATTATTTCCCAGAAAATGAAAACCGGCAGCTGATTGGACGAACGCGTCACGTGGGTCTTTTTTCTCCGGAAAGTCTCAGCCAGACTGTCATGGCGGCTCGTTCAGAATCCGATCTCATATTGGACTAAAATAGTTCACCGTAACGTGTTCCTGAGAACATGTTAAGAGAGGAATAGGCCGTGCAGTCGCTGAATCTGTCTTCATTTCAGATCAACAAAGGTCAGGTTAACAGATCTTCATCAGATTTTGAGAGGCTCATCAGCTCCCCATCTCCAGGTGAGTCCCGACTGCCCTGTCTCCGACTGAACATGTCAGGTCGGCCCAAATGAAGGCCGACGGCCCCTCGGACGACCGACGGCACGAACACACTCGAGTCACCAACCTCGCCAGACGGTCAGACGGCCGATAATCGGGCTGGTGTGTCTCCTCTCTTAGTGTTACTGTTTACTGGAAGGGATACCGAAAAACAAAGCTTTTGTAAAGAAGGACTTGCTATTTTATGTTCGGGGTAACGGGGATATTTTCTAAATCAAGCATTATTTCTCTGGAGTTTGGTGCGGCGACCTGCCTCCTTTAGTCTTGTTTTCAGGATGCAGACTTCACTTTACATTATCACTGTGATACAATTAGTTTTAATCCATAATGAATGATATTATCTGGTTTCACACAGAGGCTCATTGTTGCTGTAATGAAGTAACTTGTAATGCACTGATCAACACAAGATGGCAGCAGTGAGATAACATCACGGTGAGCTGAACCAGACTCCATTGAGAAAAACAGTCATTTAACCTTTCAGAACACAGCAGCTTCTGGTCTGCTGAATACATTTGATTTCCTTGTAAATTAATTTGTTTGGAAAACATTGGAAAATCTGAATTCTGTTTGACACCAAAGTCTCTTTTTTCTAGTTTTGTTTGTCTGCCTGTATATAATAATGTGATCAATACATGGGCCACATACATACATACATACATACATACATACATACATACATACATACATACATACATACATACATACATACATACATACATACATACATACATACATACATACATACATACATACATACATACATACATACATACATACATACATACATACATACATACATACATACATACATACATACATGTCACCGGGACGGCTCAAGTAGTGCGAGGACACAAAGTTCAAACAAAACAAGGATTTTATTATAGTTCGTGGGAATAACAAAAAAAACGTTCCAACTTCAAAAGTGTAACTAAGGGTCAAAACTTAAATAATGTCTCTTCTGGTAATCAAATCATAATCTTGATTCCCTCAGGTAAGTAAACAGTCTTTTCAGCCTTACTTCAATCCATCCTGCAGCCCGTGGCCAATCCGGCATGCAAGACCTTCAATTGTCTGGTAAGTATTTCCAACCTTTCGTATTCCTCACCGACAAAGTACTGGAGCGGTCTGGTCCTTTTGCAGAGACCACTGCTTGACGTTTGTCTCTCCATACACCCACCACTGAGTGTGTCTCTAACCCTTAAAAACCTTCCAGCTCATCAGGTCCTGATCAGTCTCAGCTGTGTGGGAATGTGGTGTATTGAGGGCTGGAGTTCCCGACTACACCAGCAGATGGAGCCACAGCTGTTCGTGATTGTAGCCATCTCAGAGGGATGTAACGTCCCTCTAGGACACAGCCTCTCGTGATATCACAATATATATATATATATATATATATATATATATATATATATATATATATATATATATATATATATATATATATATATATATATATTATATTATTTTTATTTAATTTTTCCAATGTTTTCCAAACAAATTAATTTACAAGGAAATCCAATTTTGTCAACACACACTGCTGTAGAGCAGCCCGGAACAAATAACTGGGTCATTCATTCTTGTGTTGTGACAGAAAATAATAATCGTCCAATGAGGGCAGACGAGGGCACATTGACACGTTTTGTTTCTGAAACAAACAATTAGGCTGTCAATCGATTAAAAAATGTAATCTAATTAATTACATACTCTGTAATTAATTAATCGAAATGAATTGCATACATAATTAACGGTGCCTGAACCGACAACCGATTCCAGCAACTAGCTAGGGGTAGGCTAATGTTAGCTGCTGTCGAGTATAGTGTTAACTAGCTAGCGGTAGGCTAACGTTAGCTGCTGTCGAGTATAGTGTTAACTAGCTAGCGGTAGGCTAACGTTAGCTGCTGTCGAGTATAGTGTTAACTAGCTAGCGGTAGGCTAACGTTAGCTGCTGTCGAGTATAGTGTTAACTAGCTAGCGATAGGCTAACGTTAACTGCTGTTGAGTATAGTGTTAACTAGCTAGCGGTAGGCTAACGTTAGCTGCTGTTGAGTATAGTGTTAACTAGCTAGCGGTAGGCTAACGTTAGCTGCTGTCGAGTATAGTGTTAACTAGCTAGCGGTAGGCTAACGTTAACTGCTGTTGAGTATAGTGTTAACTAGCTAGCGGTAGGCTAACGTTAGCTGCTGTCGAGTATAGTGTTAACTAGCTAGCGGTAGGCTAACGTTAACTGCTGTTGAGTATAGTGTTAACTAGCTAGCGGTAGGCTAACGTTAGCTGCTGTTGAGTATAGTGTTAACTAGCTAGCGGTAGGCTAACGTTAGCTGCTGTTGAGTGTAGTGTTAACTAGCTAGCGGTAGTCTAATGTTAGCTGCTGTTGAGTATAGTGTTAACTAGCGTCCCGTGTAGCGGTGTGTGTGTAGCCTGTATCGTCTGTTTCAGAGCATCAGAGAGAAGAGCAGACATATCAGCGGCTCCAGAACCTTGGAAACGGTGGTCCCAGCTCTTTTCAGGTCATTGACCAGCTCCTACCGTGTAGTCCTGGGCTGATTTCTCACCTTTCTTAGGATCATTGAGACCCCACGAGGTGAGATCTTGCATGGAGCCCCAGTCCGAGGGAGATTGACAGTCATGTTTAGCTTCTTCCATTTTCTAATGATTGCTCCAACAGTGGACCTTTTTTCACCAAGCTGCTTGGCAATTTCCCCGTAGCCCTTTCCAGCCTTGTGGAGGTGTACAATTTTGTCTCTAGTGTCTTTGGACAGCTCTTTGGTCTTGGCCATGTTAGTAGTTGGATTCTTACTGTCTGTATGGGGTGGACAGGTGTCTTTATGCAGCTAACGACCTCAAACAAGTGCATCTAATTTAGGATAATAAATGGAGTGGAGGTGGACATTGTAAAGGTAGACTAACAGGTCTTTGAGGGTCAGAATTCTAGCTGATAGACAGGTGTTCAAATACTTATTTGCAGCTGTATCATACAAATAAATAGTTAAAAAATCATACATTGTGATTTCTGGATTTTTGTTTTTAGATTATGTCTCTCACAGTGGACATGCACCTACGATGACAATTTCAGACCCCTCCATGATTTCCAAGTGGGAGAACCTGCAAAATAGCAGGGTGTTCAAATACTTATTTTCCTCACTGTATATATCCTCTGGCGAGTAAATACAGAACGTTGAAAAAAGGCGGGAAAACTGTTACATTTTGAAAAACAGCCCCGCCCACCGAATGTCGCGTCACCAGCTGTAACGGCTATTGACTGGTGTTGACGCATGCGCAGTGTGCCCGTGTTGACATCGACATGTCCTCTATTACGTCCGCAGATAAGACGTAAATACAGCCGGTTGGCGAACATTGACTTCACTCGTTTCGACGATCTCATCATCGACTGAACCCAAAAATGTCCGGAAGAGGAAAAGGCGGGAAGGGACTCGGTAAAGGAGGCGCTAAGCGTCACCGTAAAGTTCTCCGTGATAACATCCAGGGCATCACCAAGCCCGCCATCCGCCGTCTGGCTCGCCGCGGCGGGGTAAAGCGTATCTCCGGTCTGATCTACGAGGAGACCCGCGGTGTGCTCAAGGTGTTCTTGGAGAACGTGATCCGTGACGCAGTCACGTACACCGAGCACGCAAAGAGGAAGACGGTGACCGCCATGGATGTGGTGTACGCTCTGAAGAGACAAGGCCGCACCCTGTACGGCTTCGGAGGCTAAACGACGACAATCCGCCAACAACACAACGGCTCTTTTAAGAGCCACACACTTCTTCTAAAGACACTTCCTGATTTGAACAAGCTTGTTACTTAAATATATTTAAGTCAAACTAAGTCTATAGTAAAACCTAATTGATATGTTTGCATGTTTTTTAAATTAATGTTATGCAATAGTTAAGTTTTGAGGCAGAATGTACAGAAAACAAAGCGTTTGAGCAGGTACTTATGGGGATCACTAGAAATCTCAAAGCGTAACTCACCAAATGAAACCTATTGTCTTTGTGTGAATGGGTAATCAAATCAAACTGTCTTAAAAGCATTTACATTTCACTCACAAATGAACATGACCTGGTTATCAAACCTCCTAGCAAATCTGGGACTATTTTTCTTTTCTGTTGATTACATAATACTAAAACAAATTGGGATAATCTGAATTGTTTGGCAGTAAAACATTGTTGTCAATTGAAGTACAGATGTTGTCAAATGAAATGAATAAGGAATAAATGATAGGCCTACCACAATGTGTCCTATAATAGCCCATGTATATTAACATTAATTCAAATTACATTTCACTCAATATGGTCACTGTTCTATATCAAACTAGTTTGATTAATTCATAGAGACTGCAGCTGTGTTCATGTTTGGGATCCATTATTCACTTTTCACATTGACACTTGAAGTTGAAGTGGTGTTCTTACACCTTCAGATCTGACACACTTCCTCACATAAACAACATAGTGTAGATAAATCCACGGATTTGTACCAAAAAACAAAATCCAGACATTTGTTTAACTTGTTGGATTATTTGAGAACCCAAAAACCCGTTAGTTATTGCATAGGCTGACATCAAGCTCCCCCATGATGAGAAGTCTGCTGTTGTCCTCTATAATCATCATCACAGCCCAATAACAAGGCGTCCCTGTTGTATGGAAGCAGTCGCCGTGTTCATTCAGCTGTAGTTGTATTGGGTCAACCTTTTTTTTTGGAAAGTCTACTTGTGTAACATTTCAAGACACGTTTAACTCTCCTGTTGTCATCGGGTCAAATTTGACCCATTTCTTCAGAACATTTGGGTTTCTTGCAACCAAATTGTCAAAATATATAACGTGGATGGCTTCCTACAACGCTCTACACAAGTCTTATTCAATTTCACAGCATTTGATTTTTTTTTATATAAAAGAACGTTGAAAAAAAGTGACAAATGTGTCAAAAGGTGCAGAAAAAAATGGTGGAAAAGCAACAAAAGTGTCGAAAAAGACGTCCAAAACTTTTTAATTTTGTTTATATTTTGACCCAGAAAAACTAAAAGTTGCATTGTCGACGGGAAGACAACACAAGGGTTAAGTTGGGTTGATTTGTGTTTCTGTGGATGAACAAACATCTGTTGACTGTAAAGGAACGAGCAGCTCCAGGAACTTCCTCAGAGTCCCGACACATTAAATACTCCAGCAAACATCTACAGCGGGGAGCATTTTAAGGATTTCTCAACCAACAGAAAATATTTTTAATGTTAATGCAACTGGTCGAAGGTAATGGGGGAGTTCATCTGCAAGTAACCAGTAAAAGTACAGCATTTGAATACTTGTGTATGTAACAGAACATGGAAATATAAGTACAAGTACCTACATACAACTTCTTACAACCTTCACTACGTGATCCATATATTCCTACGTTTTTGATTTCTCCTTCATTACGAAGGAGAAATGTAAAGTAGAAAATGTGTGTGTGTGTGTGTGTGTGTGTGTGTGTGTGTGTGTGTGTGTGTGTGTGTGTGTGTGTATATATATATATATGTATATATGTATATATATATGTATATATGTATATATGTATATGTGTATATGTATATATGTATATATATATATATATATGTATATATATATATGTATATGTATATATGTATATATATATATACACACATGTATATGTATATATATATATATATATATATATATATATATATACACACATGTAACTTTATTGTGTACCAACCAAAACAGTCTTATACGTGTTTACGTGAATACAGAAAGAGTAAATATAGAAAATAGAACATTTGACAAACATACAAGAGCATACACACTTCAAATAATTAAATTAAATACTATACACCATGAGAAAGTAAAAAAAGAAAAGACAAGATATAAAGTAGAGGTCTAGTCAGGAATCAAAATGTGCACGTTTTCCTAAATATTAAAGGCTTGTTTGGATATAATATACAAATAGCGGTTTAGAAACAGAAAGTCTACCTCCATGGATACACTGTTTGGCCATTAGATTCACACTATCAAACATCATTTATTATTTTCAAGTTACAACTCTGAAATGTAAAATAAAATCAGCTTCAGGACGGTTGAGAGCAATTCATTCTCTCCTAACGGCTCTGGGACGGTTGCTTTGTGTTGGCGCATGCTCAGTCTCAGTCACAAAGCTCAGCCAATCCTGTGCGAGCAACGGCACAGTCTCATTTGCATCAGGCGAATATAAAGGAGGCGTCTGGGCTGTGAGCTTGTTATCTGTTTCAGGAACGACAATCCGAAACAGACATGCCAGCAGAAGCCACCGTGAAAGCGCCCAAGAAGGGCTCCAAGAAAGCCGTGACTAAGACCGCCGCCAAGAGCGGCAAGAAGAGGAGAAAGACCAGGAAGGAGAGCTACGCCATCTACGTCTACAAGGTGCTGAAGCAGGTCCACCCCGACACCGGCATCTCCTCCAAGGCCATGGGCATCATGAACTCCTTTGTGAGCGACATCTTTGAGCGGATCGCCGGAGAGGCCTCCCGTCTGGCTCACTACAACAAGCGCTCCACCATCACCTCCAGGGAGATCCAGACCGCCGTGAGGCTACTGCTCCCCGGGGAGCTGGCCAAGCACGCCGTGTCTGAGGGCACCAAGGCCGTCACCAAGTACACCAGCTCCAAGTAACCATCCAGCTGCTGTAATCTTCCAAACCAACGGCTCTTTTAAGAGCCACGCACTCCTTCTTAAAGAGCAAAGTTTAAATCAATCATGTGTTCGGTTAGAAAGGTGTCTGTTTTGTGTATTTAAGTTATTAAACGTTGTTATCCTTCCATATTTAAAAAAAAAAAAAAAAAAACACACACTTTTTAAACAGTTTTAGCAATTTTTTATGTTATCTGCCCCCCCCTCCCACTGCCACAATACAAACTTACACCAACTTGTTAACTATTTTAAATTCACTTTTGGATATTGTAGTCCAGAATCAGAAGGGCTTTATTGCCAAGTACGTTGCACATACAAGGAATTTGTCGTGGTGCTGTTGGTGCATGTCACACATTCAAATATAAGGATAAAAAAGAATATAAACAATACAAACATATACACACAGAATGTATTAACGATAAAAAATAAGTAAATAAATAGTAAAATAAGTTAGTTAAATAGTAAAAAGGAAGGAATGCTACAGCAGAGTAGGTGCAGTGGCATGAGAGTCGGGGGGGTCCGGGCCTTGTTGATAAGACTAGTGGCGGAGGGGAAAAGCTGTTCATGTGCCATCTTGTAGCAGATGTATCATGTATCCTTTATGATTTAATTTTAGTTTTAAATAATGCAGAAAGTTTAAGTTATGACTAATAGTTAATATCAGGGGATGTTTATAGACAATCAAAGACTGTCAAAGTTTAGTCATTGATTGAAACACTCAAGTCAATGACAGTATTGAACTGATCCTTTTACTTTTGAAGAGTGTTTCATGGAACGGTTACTTTTGGGCAATTTGGTTGAAGGAAACTCAGATTTCTGATGTAGAAACTAGAGAAACGGGAGGGTTACGTATCGTAACTTTCCTCATTATAGGCTATTACTATCTTTATACCTGCCTTCTTTCACTGAGAGTCAGAGGGACATTTTAAATGCCTCTATGTCTAGCACAAATCACACAATTGACATAAAAGTTGACTTACCTTAACATGTACAATAAAGAAAAGGCCCATTTGTAATCACAAATGTATCACTTAAAATAGAGTATAATTGTAATGGGCAATGTTACTTGGTTGTTATTGTTTTGTTGTATTACTGGTAGACTTTACATTTAGGCTACTATAGTGCTTTAACTCTATATGTGAACAGGTACACCAGCTCTAAGTAAACCTGCTGTCATTGCTGTTTATTTCATAACTATCCATGAATATTGTCACTTGTGAAAGTCTCTTAAAATCTCCACAATCATGGGCACTATTACTGTCTGTTTATTGCTTGGTGCCTTACAGTTGTATTACTACATGGACATTAAGCTACCATGCTATTATTCTATAGCAAAGTACACAAGCTCCAGGTAAAGCATCCCGCTGCTGTAATCCACCAAACCTACAGCTCTTTTATTATTGTCACTGATTGACAAACATATTGGCCGCCGTGCAATAATTAGGGATAATGATGGTTGCATTCGCGCATGTGCGTAACGTTTACTGTTTTGACGTATTAGCCTAAACAATAAATTTGGTAATTTGACTTTTTATAACTCGGTGCCCAGCCTCTTACTGACATATCACTGCACGTCACTGCAAGGCCGTCACCTAGAATCACACTATTAAACATCATCTCTTGTTTCCAATTACATGTCCGACATCTAAAAATCTGCTTCAGGACGGTTGAGAGCAATTCATTCTCTCCTAACGGCTCTGGGACGGTTGCTTTGTGTTGGCGCATGCTCAGTCTCAGTCACAAAGCTCAGCCAATCCTGTGCGAGCAACGGCACAGTCTCATTTGCATCAGGCGAATATAAAGCAGGCGAATTGGCTGTGAGGTTGTTAGCTGTTTCAGGAACGACAATCCGAAGCAAACATGCCAGCAGAAGCCACCGTGAAAGCGCCCAAAAAGGGCTCCAAGAAAGCCGTGACTAAGACCGCCGCCAAGAGCGGCAAGAAGAGGAGAAAGACCAGGAAGGAGAGCTACGCCATCTACGTCTACAAGGTGCTGAAGCAGGTCCACCCCGACACCGGCATCTCCTCCAAGGCCATGGGCATCATGAACTCCTTTGTGAGCGACATCTTTGAGCGGATCGCCGGAGAGGCCTCCCGTCTGGCTCACTACAACAAGCGCTCCACCATCACCTCCAGGGAGATCCAGACCGCCGTGAGGCTACTGCTCCCCGGGGAGCTGGCCAAGCACGCCGTGTCTGAGGGCACCAAGGCCGTCACCAAGTACACCAGCTCCAAGTAACCATCCAGCTGCTGTAATCCACCAAACCAACGGCTCTTTTAAGAGCCACGCACTCCTTCTTAAAGAGCAAAGTTTAAGTCAATCACGTCTTTTTATATATTTCTATGATCTTTGTTTTATCTTAAATTTCCATGCTTTTTAATTTATTGTAAATATCAAGCAACTTTCCCTGTAATGTTTAATGTATTACTATCTTTACTCTCGTACCTACCTGGTTTCACTGGGTCAGAGAATTATATTTATAGATATCCGGCCCATATTGCAGAATCAACATTAAAGTTGATCTGCCAATTAAGAAAAGCCCCTTTTAAAATATATATATTTTTTTTATATAATTGGCAATGTTACTTTGTCTCTATCATTACTGGTAGACTTTGCATTTGGGCTACTATAGTGATATTACTCTATAGCTGTGAACGGTACACCAGTTTAAAGTGAACCTGCTGTCCAGCAACACAGCTCTTTAAGAGCCACATTTCCTACCGGTTGTATTCTATTACTATCCATGAATGTTGTCTGTAAAAGTTCCTTTAAAATCTCCCCAATAATGGGCACTATTACGGTCTTTGCTTGTTGCCTTACAGTTGTATAGACTTGACATTAAGCTACAATACTATTTCTATAGCAATGTACACAAGCGACAACTAAATGGTCCCATATTTGTTTTTGCCTAGCATTTGTGCTAGTATATAAGACCTTACCTTTCTTACTGTAATTGTTTATTTTATAAATGTACTTGTCCTAATTACAACGTGGGTTGGAGGGGAAACATTTTCTATATATACCACTTAGTTAGATTTTATAATTGCAATCAAAAGTATCATTGTCTAATATTAGATTTCTATGATCTTTGTGTTATTGTAGCTTTGCAGTATTTAGAATTTTTGTTAATATTAAGTGTAACTTTCTTCATAATTGTCTTTGTATTCATTACTATCTTTATACTTGTACCTGCCTTGTTTCACTGGGTCAGAATTATGACTATCTGGCAGAATTGATATTAAAGTTGACCTGCCAATAAAGAAAAGCCCCTTGTAATCACAAATTTAACTATTTAAAATTGAGTTTTTATAATGGGAAATATTACTTGGTCTGTATCATTGCTTAGGCTACTATATTGCTATTACTGTATATGTGAACAGGTACAGCAGCTTTTATTAAAATTTTATTCTAAGAGCAAATTTTCATTCAATCATTGCTGTTTATTTCATAACTATCCATGAATATTGTCACTTGTGAAAGTCTCTGAACATCTCCACAATCATGGGCACTATTACTGTCATTGTTATTGCTTGGTGCCTTACAGTTGTATTACTATATGGACTTTACATTAAGCTACCATGCTATTATTCTATAGCAAAGTACACAAGCTCCAAGTAACCATCCCGCTGCTGTAATCCACCAAACCTACAGCTCTCACACTTCTAAGAGACCATAGATTCATTCAATTATGCCATTTTTTAAGCTATTCATGAATGTTGTCACCTGTTTTTTGATGTAGTGAAAGTCCCTTAATTTCAAATCTCAAATGTACTACTTAAAATTGGGTTTTTATAATGGGCAATGTTACTTGGTCTGTATCAATGCTTTGTGTCTTAGCCTCACTTTGTTCTATTACCACACTTCTTCTAAGAGAGCAGTTTCATTCAATCATGTTGATATAAACACACAGTAGGCCTACCCATGAATTGGGTCTCTTTTTACATGTACAATAAAGAAACAAGGTCATTGTAATCTCCATAATGTGCAATACTTAATATTGTGTATTTATTAATATAATGGGTATTATTTGGTCTATATCATTGCTTATGTGTCATACTTGGTTATTTTACTTATTGTAGACTTTACATTTAGGTTACTATTTTGTTTTTACTCTATAGCTGTGACCAGCTCGTCGTGTCTGAGGGCACCAAGGCCGTCACCAAGTACACCAGCTCCAAGTAACCATCCCGCTGCTGTAATCCGCCAAACCAACGGCTCTTTTAAGAGCCACGCACTCCTTCTTAAAGAGCAAAGTTTAATTCAATCATGTGTTTGGATCCAAACTATCCAAGAATGTTTTCAGTTATCGCTTTTTACATTAGTTTTCTATTCTATACTTTGTTTTTGCCTAACATTGGTGCTATTATGTAATGAGTATCTTATCTTTGTTACTGTAATTGTATATCATATTTTTTATAAATGTTGTACCTGTCCTTATTACACCGTGGGTCGGATGGAAATGTATATTTCTTTTTTTTTTTTTTACAAGAGCTTTATTAAAGTTTCACATTTTACATTATATAGGCTACATTAAACATACATTATACCAAAATTCAAAATTGAAAACAATTACAAAGTTTAAAAACAAATTGAGTAAAGTGACTAATGCAGAGAATCATTCATAAAGTGCATATAGAATTTCTCATAAAGTGCATAGAGTCTTTCATAAAGTGCATAGAGTCTTTCATAAAGTGCATGGAGTCTTTCATAAAGTGCATGGAGTCTTTCATAAAGTGCATGGAGTCTTTCATAAAGTGCATGGAGTCTTTCATAAAGTGCTGTGATTAAAGTGTCAAAGTGTTCCAGGGGAGAAGTTGTTTGTTATCCAGAGTTCTTCTTCTCCTTAGCTCAGTGAGCACTTGTTTGCACACGTCATCGCTATTTATGACTGTCTGTTGTATAACCATACAGCATCTTGTTTTCCATAACTTGATGCATACAATACATATGATTATTTTTAACAGTTCCTTTTGTTTCTCTGGTAGAGATTCATCAATAATACAGTACATAACAGATTTATATGAAAGATCAAATTTTACTCCATACACCTTTAATTTGTCCCAGACTTCAGCTGCTCTGTAACAGTCCATTAAAAGGTGCTGTTGTGTCTCATCTTCGTTGCAGTAAATCATTGGACATTTTTTAGTTTTTACATAACAACTCCAAGACACATGTATATTGTATATTTCCTCTACATATGTACCACTTACAGTTGGGTTTTTATAATTATAATCTGCAATGTTACTTGGTCTTTATCATTGCCAGCAGATAGACCTGTCAGGCTAGATTCACATCCAGCACACAGTGTGTTTACCACTACCGAAAACTTCCCTGATTTAAACTAAATAAAACACATTAATGCAGTTATTTCACTTGTATTATATCCTCACATGTCTCTGCTTATTGGAACACCACTGTCATAGTTAATACACATCACTTTTAGATATTTTTAAAGACGAAATGTGAAGAAAACTCGCTGTGAGTAGTCCAAAATGACCGCGCATCCGAGAGGTTTGAAGCCTCCTGGAATCAAATAAACGAGTCCTCGTCGCCAAACATGAGCTCAGTATGAAGGGGAGAAGGTCTTCTCACCACTAGAACAACTATTGTGTTTTAAATCGTTTCTCTTCTATGAATTTTATCCCCAAATTGTGGAAGAGAAAACACAAAGTGTGGCCACATTTTCAGCAGGCAGCGGAGCGGCTGTGGGTTGACTCTCCACGGTTCTCATGGGCTTTATAAGTCCCGCCTCCTGCCCGAGCGGGAACACAGCAGACTGTAACGCGACAGGAAGACACAGACATGGCAGAAGAAGCTCCAGCAGCTCCCGCGGTGAAAGCCCCGGCCAAGGCCCCCAAGAAGAAGGCAGCTCCCCGGCCAAAGAGTGACGGACCCTCCCTCCCGAAGCTCATCCTCGACGCCGTGACTGAGGCCAAGGACCGTAAAGGCACCTCGCTTCCGGCTATCAAAAAGACGTTGGCCACCAAAGGCATCGACCTGGAAAAGTCCAACAAACGCATCAACACCGCGGTGAAGAAGCTGGTGACCGACGGGAAGCTGTTCCAGAATAAAGGGATCGGGGCATCCGGGTCCTTCAAGCTCCCCAAGGCTCAGCCTAAAGCCGCCAAAACGGTGAAGAAGACTCCCGTTAAAGCGAAGAAGCCCGCCGCCAAGTCCCCGCAGAAGAAAGCCGGCGCTAAGAAGACCGCTGTTAAGAAGACAGCAGCCAAGAAGACCGCCGCTAAGAGACCAGCAGCCAAGAGACCAGCAGCCAAGAAGTCTCCTGTGAAGAAAGCTGCCAAGAAGCCAGCAGTCAAATCTACCCCCAAGAAGGCTGCCCCTAAAAAGGTCGCCAAGAAGAAGACCCCTGTGAAGAAAGCTCCGGCAAAGAAAGCTGCAGCGAAGAAGTCCAAGAAGTAAAGTGGCTCTTTAATCTGCACTCAGTGCACCAAAAGGCTCTTTTAAGAGCCACCACACATTCACCAAAGAGGCTGATTCCCTACAACATTATCATGTCTGTCTCCGTTATTTATTATATCAAAGCACTTTGATCTACATGAAATATGATGGTGGAAAGTAATGTAATGTAATGTTGTGTGTGTGTGTGGTTATCTATCATGAACATGGATATTTCCAATTCTATGATAGTAGCCCTGTAATATCATAACAATATCAGTAGATATAACTGCAGTCTATCAAAGTATTTCTTTAGTGGATGTTTAAAAATCTGATTAAGTAGAGGTTATGTTATGTAAGTTGTGAAGTGATATCGCCTTAGTAGCCTAGTAATAATATTAGTATTACCCTGCGTTAGTGTGCCACATTTAAGAGGAACAACTAGTCCTTCAGTGCTATGTCCTCTGACCGCCACAGGATGGCGCTAACACACAAGAAGAGAGTAACCCTACCTCCTCTTAACTTACATTTGTTCATCAATCTACCTCTAAACCTCTTTAGAGCTGGAAGGATAGACCCTTAAATCCTTGGTTACACTGTTTACTGGTTATATTAGCCCAGGGGGTCCGGGACCCCTAGGGGGTCCTCAGAGTTACTGCAGGGGGGCTGCCAAATTATTGTAAGCTCACTGACTACTTACTATGCTTACGGCTTACTATGCACAGACACAGTTAATCCTAAGGATTCACACATATGTTTAACATTAAAACCTGATTTATAAAATCAATAATTGTTATTTGAATAGCTTAGTATTCTATGCAAAAACGTATGTATAAAGGCTTTAGGCCGCCCTACACGTTATTGTAGTTTAATATGCAACTTAATTTTCAACAATATGCCTATGTAATGGTAGAAGGTCCCTGCTCCGTCTTTCTTTCAGTTAAGGGGTCCTTGGCTTAAAACATATACCCCTCCCTCCCTCCTCCCCCCCCAGCCTGAACTTGAACAATGGCTGTAACACTTTTACTTAAAAAAAAAAAAAAATAGTGTACAGTACAACAATACAATAGCATTTACAGTTTTACAAAAAAATATACAAAAGAGAGGGAATGAATAGTGCAATATCCGTCAATAGACTGAGATTTTAGGATTTAAATATGAGTACAGTGCAAGGTCAGTGCAATGGTAATATGTTAATAACAATATTGTAATTATAGGATTGAAATAGACATGAGGTAGATGAGCAGAACAGTGGTGGCTGACTTTGTTCAGTGTGAGGGTGGATGTGTGTGTATGTTGTGTGTGATGTCTTTAAGCTACTGGGACCTTTGGTTTCCCATTGGGGATCAATAAAGTATATATATATATATCTATCCATTTAATAAAGATGTCCAGAAGCAGCGGTCTGTGGTATTTAGATGTCAGAAAAACAGGAAGATTAAAGAGCTTATTATATAAATGATCTGCATCCAACTTCTTTGAAAAGTTGAAATAAATGAAGATGAACTTAACAGGTTAGTTATTCAAACAAAAGACAATATAATAACGTTTCAAGTCCTTCTATGTGTGTGTTGAGATATATATATATATATATATATATATATATATATATATATATATATATATATATATATATATATATATATATATATATATATATCAGTTGTTTTCAACATCCACTCGGACAAAATGTTCTGACATCACAATGGCAACCAAACAGTAACTTGATGTTACTTTGAAGTGTTCAATCTAAACAAGCAGGAAAAATTAACCACGAGAATCAAAATAAACATTCAAATGATTATAAAAAGTAATTTACATAATCTAAACTTTACTTGTAACCGTTTATTTTCTACATGTGCCATTGTTGAGACTGCAGCCGTTATCTAGCCGCTGTGTGTGAGTGTCTACATTTGAATTCCTTTTGTCCAATAGTGGATCAGCTACAGCCCTCGTGTCTCTCGGTCTCGACCAATCAGCGCTGCCCTGGCTCCGGCAGTTCCTTTATAAAGCCGCTGTTCACGCCGAGCGGTATTCTTTCTTGAGCTGTGAACACACAAAAGACTGAGAAACTAAAATGGCCAGAACCAAGCAGACCGCCCGTAAATCCACCGGAGGAAAAGCTCCCAGGAAGCAGCTGGCCACCAAGGCGGCCCGTAAGAGCGCCCCGGCCACCGGCGGAGTGAAGAAGCCTCACCGTTACAGGCCCGGTACCGTGGCTCTGAGAGAGATCCGGCGCTACCAGAAGTCCACCGAGCTGCTGATCCGCAAGCTGCCCTTCCAGCGCCTGGTGAGAGAGATCGCTCAGGACTTCAAGACCGACCTGCGCTTCCAGAGCTCCGCCGTCATGGCTCTGCAGGAGGCCAGCGAGGCTTACCTGGTCGGCCTGTTCGAGGACACCAACCTGTGCGCCATCCACGCCAAGAGGGTCACCATCATGCCCAAAGACATCCAGCTGGCCCGCCGCATCCGCGGAGAGAGGGCTTAAACTCACCACAGACAGCCTACAACTCACAACGGCTCTTTTAAGAGCCACATACAAGCCCTAACAGAGCAACAGACCTGGACCAATATTGTCTCACACTATTTAATATATTATTACTACCCTGGGTGGCTTCATAAATGTGTGCCGACTCACTCGCTATTTCATATAGTACCCTATTATAAACCGAACAAGATATATAGATAGTGCAGACCGAAAAGGACCGAAAAGGGTGTATTGTTATCCTGGGTAGCTTCTTAAATAGTTTGACCCGCTGGTTATAAAAGTGGCTCTGCTACTGAAAGTTTTAATAAAGAAATACGTGGGACACTATATTCTAAAATATAGGCAGAACGCATTTATATAGGCTACTAATAGGGAATAAGCAGTTTACATTAGTGATAGATCCTGCACTGATCAAGAGTAGGGGCTCGTAATGCATTTCCTTAATTTATATATAATACAACCAACAATTCATAAATGTGCCTCGTTGACCTCGGGTCACATTAACCAGTTTTAAATTAAAATGTGTAGAAGAAATTTCGTTGGAACAAAAGCAAACAAATATTTCAATTCGCAACAGTATGTATGTATACACACACTACAGGTAACAAGTCGGGGGTTTAACATTTAAATTCACAAGTGTGCTCACAAAAATCCATAAGAGATTTTTTATATTTATTAAAAAAAAAAGTGCAATTATAATTGACATATACAGACACTCTGGTATAAGGATTTGTCTTTAGTTGGAGGTTTGTGGCTCTTAAAAGAGCCGTTGTTGTGATTGAAGCAGAGCTCCGGGGGTCTACTTCTTGGCGGGCTTCTCGGTCTTCTTAGGCAGCAGGACTGCCTGGATGTTGGGCAGCACGCCGCCCTGAGCGATGGTCACTCCGCCCAGCAGCTTGTTGAGCTCCTCGTCGTTGCGGACGGCCAGCTGCAGATGGCGGGGGATGATCCTGGTCTTCTTGTTGTCGCGGGCAGCGTTTCCAGCCAGCTCCAGGATCTCAGCGGTCAGGTACTCCAGCACCGCCGCCAGGTACACGGGGGCTCCGGCACCGACACGCTGAGCGTAGTTCCCCTTCCTCAGGAGCCTGTGGACACGGCCGACGGGGAACTGGAGCCCGGCACGAGAGGAGCGGGTCTTTGCCTTTGCTCTGGCTTTGCCTCCGGTTTTTCCTCGTCCAGACATTTTTCGCGTTTTTTCTATCGTCGAGTTCGAAAGAAAAGTACGTACATGGTGTCGAAAGCGGCCTTATATACACCTCGCTGCTTCCTGATTGGCCAGAGCGAGCGTAGCTGTGATCGTCCAATCAGGAAAGAGAGTTGCTGTTTTTAACCACTAGACTGCACGGCTTCTCAAAGTAAAGCGTGGCAGATTAGACCAGTAGTAATGAAATCTATATATCCCATATTGTTATTGTTCCCTTTATCATTCTGTAAACTGCATTTGTATTTTGAAAACAAACGCTCAAGGGACACAATCATGTAAACAATGAACAAATGAAATCTAAGTTGAATTATTGTTTGTATAGTTCAATACATGGGCTTTTATAGACACACTGCGGTATCACCATTTCTATTAATTTTATTGCACTGGAAAAATGAAATGTGTTATTAATTACCAACAAAAATTCCAGCTAAACTAAAAGTTCTGTTGTTGCTGCTGACAGACTGATTATTATTCAAGTGTCTGACAACATTATGGAAGGATCCCTACAGAGATAGACCTTTTAGTTAAAGAGGAAGATCCTTTTAGTTTAACATGAAACAGCCCCGAAATCACCATCACCAAACTCCACCAGACTCCATGTAAATAATCAGGACTTTTAGCGTGTATAGAGCCAGCATATTTCCACCAGACTCCATGTAAATAATCAGGACTTTTAGCGTGTATAGAGCCAGCATATTTCCACATGTAAATGGGTGAATTAAGGGTTAATTTCAACCAAACCAGAGTGGTGATTGTTGGAACAGTGGAAAGATGAACGAAGACGGCTTTTGGTAGTTTTAGTTTGTCTACTTTGAAGTGTGTTTTACGACGCTAAAAGTCCTGATTATTTACATGGAGTCTGGTGGAGTTTGGTGATTGTGATTTCGGGGCCGTTCCATGTTAAACTAAAAGGATCTTCCTCTTTAACATGAAGGTCTATCTCTGTAGGGATCCTTTCATAATGTTGACAGACACAGTAGTAATGAGCTTTTCAGTACTTATTGATTAGTAATTATTCATAACTTGTACATTACTGTGTTGTAACACAAGTTGTTACTGAAAATTGCTAATCAATACATAACTCAGAACATCAGGAAGGGTCTTTAGAAGTAGTGTGTGGCTCTTAAAAGAGCCGTTGTGTTGTTGGCGGATTGTCGTCGTTTAGCCTCCGAAGCCGTACAGGGTGCGGCCCTGTCTCTTCAGAGCGTACACCACATCCATGGCGGTCACCGTCTTCCTCTTGGCGTGCTCGGTGTACGTGACTGCGTCACGGATCACGTTCTCCAGGAACACCTTGAGCACACCGCGGGTCTCCTCGTAGATCAGACCGGAGATACGCTTTACCCCGCCGCGGCGAGCCAGACGGCGGATGGCGGGCTTGGTGATGCCCTGGATGTTATCACGGAGAACTTTACGGTGACGCTTAGCGCCTCCTTTACCGAGTCCCTTCCCGCCTTTTCCTCTTCCGGACATTTTTGGGTTCAGTCGATGATGAGATCGTCGAAACGAGTGAAGTCAACGTTCCCCAACCGGCTGTATTTACGTCTTATCTGCGGACGTAAGAGAGGACATGTCGATGTCAACACGGGCATACTGCGCATGCGTCAACACCAGTCAATAGCCGTTACAGCTGGTGACGCGACATTCGGTGGGCGGGGCTT
>CM042328.1:4009900-4024900 GCA_023566125.1 Zingel zingel | reverse complement strand
GGACGCTGACAGCCACCGTCCAAACGTCCTTATTTTACGAGTTCATGAGTTGCACCCTCTAGTGTGTGTGTGCATGTTTTTAGGTCTGACCTCCTAAGATTACGTGCCCCGGACGTATCTTCAGAAACAGATTTTCATGTCTTCGTCCTTTTTGCTTTCACTTCATTTTAAACGTTACCCAACCTTTGTTTTCAGCTCATAAAACTGGAGTCAGTTCGTCAGGACACTCTTTAATTGCGTAAGAACAAACACGTCTTTAAAGTCGGTTTCTCCAAACACGTCCGAAACCCCGGCGGTGAATCCTCTGGCTGTCGTCCATCGCCGCTGCTATCAGAGCTCATCACGCCTCCTCAACAAACATATCAGCGTCTCTGTGGTGAAACCGTTTTTACGGTGTCCTCCTCCCCCTCCTACCCTAATAAAGTTTATGGCTGGTGAAGAGGCAGAGGCCGAGTCGCTCTGCTCTCATTACGCTCTGTTTACCCAAAAATGAGACACGAACACAGCGGTTGCTACCCACAACGTGGATCCACTCTCTCTGTCCTTGTTGTCTTCACACAAATACACATTAATGCATCTTTCCTTTTCAAGAAGATGGGTTTTATCTTTTAGTTATTGGAGCTCTGAAGATGTTTGAGCAGGCAGCACGAGAAGGGATTTTATATATGTTTAAAAGTACATTTTAAACATCAAGGACTACATCAAGTCATTTAATTTAGTTTGTGTTGCCAAACACAGGCTACAAGGCACCAAAAAGAGCCTTCTTCTTCTCTTTCTATAGAAGTCTGTGACGAAATGAGCCTACTTCTCTCTTGATTTATTACCCCATTAAACATTTTCATAATGACTTGCTGGTCTCAATCATTAGTTTAAAGCCTTCTTTAATACAGCATGATGTTCATTTAGTAAATGATGATCCCATTTATTTTAAAATGGAAGATAAAGCTGGGGATGCTTTAGGACCTGTGAGTCAGGACAGAGGCTTAGCGATGCTAGCAATGCTAACCATGCTAACGCTGAGGACATTAAAATACACCTCAACATGTTTTGGGTGTTGGTAACTGGAACATTTTGGTCGCCTAAAAATGTCTTGTTCCTCAGCCTCCAACTGAGCTTGAAGACGTAGATGTGACGTGAGCAACCTGTCTGAAAGTTGGAAGTCTTCTGGTAGCTGTGCCAAGAGAAATCTCAATCATTCCCAATCTAGCAGAGACGGAGAGCGTAGGTATATGTAAGGAGATAACATAGGCACAGGCTAATTACTGATCACTAACATGATAGTTAACATTAGTAATTACACTTAAACAGCTAATGGAAGTCCAAACTGCCTGAGAGCTTCTCCTGGACTATACGGTAATTCCTCTACTATGAGACAGTAAGTCTCGTGGTTATGACCCAATCGTTAGCCTATTTTTATAACAACGTCTGCTACGGAGCCATAACGTGAGCTACAAGGTAATGGAGCCTTTTATACATTGTCGTGTTTCTTTAGAAATAAACAACGGACAAATAGAGTCTTTAAACGCTTCAGATGTAAAGTTATTCTCTGTCAAAGTGACGTCAGAATGAATGGGAGTCAATGGGATGCTAACGGGAGCTGATCATCATTAATTTGATTAATAATTTTTGTTTTGTTGTCTTTTTTAACGTTTTGTCGTGTGTTTTAATTTTTTTTACATTTTCGGCGCTTTATCGACGTCCCATATTTTTGTGATATAACATTTTTTGGAAAACGGGTCAAATTTGACCCGAGGACAACATGAGAGTTATAAGGATCTCAAGTTCAAGATGGCTTTGTGCCCATCTCTTCCCGTGACACACACACACACACACACACACACACACATACACACACACACACACACACACACACATGCACTGCTGATAGTCTCTATCAGTGTTAAGATAGGACTGTTGTTGGAGGCAAAATGGACAAAGGTCTAAGTGAGGACACATGAACACACACCTACACACACACACACACACACACACACACCTACAAACACACACACACACACACACACACACACACACGAACACACACCTACACAATGCGGCAGATAGCAGGATCCCGCGCTGTTTGCCCAGCGTTCCTCTCCGCCCTTTGGACACCACACCTTAACTGCTGCATCAATTCGCAAATACGTGTGTGTGTGTGTGTGTGTGTGTGTGTGTGTGTGTGCGTGTGTGTGTGTGCATGGGTCGTCTGTTCGACGTCTTGTCTCTGTTTCTGTCTTTATTTTCTGTCTTCGTCCTTTGCTTGTTTAGCCTCTTTTAAATGAACGTGTGTTCACGACAGTTTCACATGTTGGTCTGATGTCTGAACAACTTTCACGTAACATTTCTGTAACGTTTCTGCAACACAACGTATGAGCAGACAGGCTTCAGTCTGTTTTAATGCTCATAGTACCCACTTCTGTTCTTGTGTTTGAACTTGTTTCATATTAACCTTGCTTAATTTTCACAACATCTATGAACATTTACATTCTTGATGCTCTTTGAGTCCCTGGTACCTGCTCTACTCTCCTTTAGGTTCCCGTTATGATGAAGAGTCCCTGGTACCTGCTCTACTCTCCTTTAGGTTCACGTTATGATGAAGAGTCCCTGGTACCTGCTCTCCTCTCCTTTAGGTTCCCGTTATGATGAAGAGTCCCTGGTACCTGCTCTCCTCTCCTTTAGGTTCCCGTTATGATGAAGAGTCCCTGGTACCTGCTCTACTCTCCTTTAGGTTCACGTTATGATGAAGAGTCCCTGGTACCTGCTCTCCTCTCCTTTAGGTTCCCGTTATGATGAAGAGTCCCTGGTACCTGCTCTACTCTCCTTTAGGTTCCCGTTATGATGAAGAGTCCCTGGTACCTGCTCTCCTCTCCTTTAGGTTCCCGTTATGATGAAGAGTCCCTGGTACCTGCTCTCCTCTCCTTTAGGTTCCCGTTATGATGAAGAGTCCCTGGTACCTGCTCTACTCTCCTTTAGGTTCCCGTTATGATGAAGAGTCCCTGGTACCTGCTCTACTCTCCTTTAGGTTCCCGTTATGATGAAGAGTCCCTGGTACCTGCTCTACTCTCCTTTAGGTTCCCGTTATGATGAAGAGTCCCTGGTACCTGCTCTCCTCTCCTTTAGGTTCCCGTTATGATGAAGAGTCCCTGGTACCTGCTCTACTCTCCTTTAGGTTCCCGTTATGATGAAGAGTCCCTGGTACCTGCTCTCCTCTCCTTTAGGTTCCCGTTATGATGAAGAGTCCCTGGTACCGGCTCTACTCTCCTTTAGGTTCCCGTTATGATGAAGAGTCCCTGGTACCTGCTCTACTCTCCTTTAGGTTCCCGTTATGATGAAGAGTCCCTGGTACCTGCTCTACTCTCCTGTAGGTTCCCGTTATGATGAAGAGTCCCTGGTACCTGCTCTACTCTCCTTTAGGTTCCCGTTATGATGAAGAGTCCCTGGTACCTGCTCTACTCTCCTTTAGGTTCCCGTTATGATGAAGAGTCCCTGGTACCTGCTCTCCTCTCCTTTAGGTTCCCGTTATGATGAAGAGTCCCTGGTACCTGCTCTACTCTCCTTTAGGTTCCCGTTATGATGAAGAGTCCCTGGTACCTCTTCTCCTCTCCTTTAGGTTCCCGTTATGATGAAGAGTCCCTGGTACCTGCTCTCCTCTCCTTTAGGTTCCCGTTATGATGAAGAGTCCCTGGTACCTGCTCTACTCTCCTTTAGGTTCCCGTTATGATGAAGAGTCCCTGGTACCTGCTCTCCACTCCTTTAGGTTCCCGTTATGATGAAGAGTCCCTGGTACCTGCTCTACTCTCCTTTAGGTTCCCGTTATGATGAAGAGTCCCTGGTACCGGCTCTCCTCTCCTTTAGGTTCCCGTTATGATGAAGAGTCCCTGGTACCTGCTCTACTCTCCTTTAGGTTCCCGTTATGATGAAGAGTCCCTGGTACCTGCTCTCCTCTCCTTTAGGTTCCCGTTATGATGAAGAGTCCCTGGTACCTGCTCTACTCTCCTTTAGGTTCCCGTTATGATGAAGAGTCCCTGGTACCTGCTCTCCTCTCCTTTAGGTTCCCGTTATGATGAAGAGCCCCTGGTACCTGCTCTCCTCTCCTTTAGGTGCCCGTTATGATGAAGTGTCCCTGGTACCTGCTCTACTCTCCTTTAGGTTCCCGTTATGATGAAGAGTCCCTGGTACCTGCTCTACTCTCCTTTAGGTTCCCGTTATGATGAAGAGTCCCTGGTACCTGCTCTACTCTCCTTTAGGTTCACGTTATGATGAAGAGTCCCTTGTACCTGCTCTACTCTCCTTTAGGTTCCCGTTATGATGAAGAGTCCCTGGTACCTGCTCTACTCTCCTTTAGGTTCCCGTTATGATGAAGTGTCCCTGGTACCTGCTCTACTCCTTTAGGTTCCCGTAATGATGAAGAGTCCCTGGTACCTGCTCTACTCCTTTAGGTTCCCGTTATGATGAAGAGTCCCTGGTACCTGCTCTCCTCTCCTTTAGGTTCCCGTTATGATGAAGAGTCCCTGGTACCTGCTCTCCTCTCCTTTAGGTTCCCGTTATGATGAAGAGTCCCTGGTACCTGCTCTACTCTCCTTTAGGTTCCCGTTATGATGAAGAGTCCCTGGTACCTGCTCTCCTCTCCTTTAGGTTCCCGTTATGATGAAGAGTCCCTGGTACCTGCTCTCCTCTCCTTTAGGTTCCCGTTATGATGAAGAGTCCCTGGTACCTGCTCTACTCTCCTTTAGGTTCCCGTTATGATGAAGAGTCCCTGGTACCTGCTCTACTCTCCTTTAGGTTCCCGTTATGATGAAGAGTCCCTGGTACCTGCTCTCCTCTCCTTTAGGTTCCCGTTATGATGAAGAGTCCCTGGTACCTGCTCTACTCTCCTTTAGGTTCCCGTTATGATGAAGTGTCCCTGGTACCTGCTCTACTCTCCTTTAGGTTCACGTTATGATGAAGAGTCCCTGGTACCTGCTCTACTCTCCTTTAGGTTCACGTTATGATGAAGAGTCCCTGGTACCTGCTCTACTATCCTTTAGGTTCCCGTTATGATGAAGAGTCCCTGGTACCTGCTCTACTCTCCTTTAGGTTCACGTTATGATGAAGAGTCCCTGGTACCTGCTCTACTCTCCTTTAGGTTCCCGTTATGATGAAGAGTCCCTGGTACCTGCTCTACTCTCCTTTAGGTTCCCGTTATGATGAAGTGTCCCTGGTACCTGCTCTACTCCTTTAGGTTCCCGTAATGATGAAGAGTCCCTGGTACCTGCTCTACTCCTTTAGGTTCCCGTAATGATGAAGAGTCCCTGGTACCTGCTCTCCTCTCCTTTAGGTTCCCGTTATGATGAAGAGTCCCTGGTACCTGCTCTCCTCTCCTTTAGGTTCCCGTTATGATGAAGAGTCCCTGGTACCTGTTCTCCTCTCCTTTAGGTTCCCGTTATGATGAAGAGTCCCTGGTACCTGCTCTCCTCTCCTTTAGGTTCCCGTTATGATGAAGAGTCCCTGGTACCGGCTCTACTCTCCTTTAGGTTCCCGTTATGATGAAGAGTCCCTGGTACCTGCTCTACTCTCCTTTAGGTTCCCGTTATGATGAAGAGTCCCTGGTACCTGCTCTACTCTCCTTTAGGTTCCCGTTATGATGAAGAGTCCCTGGTACCTGCTCTCCTCTCCTTTAGGTTCCCGTTATGATGAAGAGTCCCTGGTACCTGCTCTCCTCTCCTTTAGGTTCCCGTTATGATGAAGAGTCCCTGGTACCTGCTCTACTCTCCTTTAGGTTCCCGTTATGATGAAGAGTCCCTGGTACCTCTTCTCCTCTCCTTTAGGTTCCCGTTATGATGAAGAGTCCCTGGTACCTGCTCTCCTCTCCTTTAGGTTCCCGTTATGATGAAGAGTCCCTGGTACCTGCTCTCCTCTCCTCTCCTTTAGGTTCCCGTTATGATGAAGAGTCCCTGGTACCTGCTCTCCTCTCCTTTAGGTTCATGTTATGATGAAGAGTCCCTGGTACCTGCTCTCCTCTCCTTTAGGTTCCCGTTATGATGAAGAGTCCCTGGTACCTGCTCTACTCTCCTTTAGGTTCCCATTATGATGAAGAGTCCCTGGTACCTGCTCTCCACTCCTTTAGGTTCCCGTTATGATGAAGAGTCCCTGGTACCTGCTCTACTCTCCTTTAGGTTCCCGTTATGATGAAGAGTCCCTGGTACCTGCTCTCCTCTCCTTTAGGTTCCCGTTATGATGAAGAGTCCCTGGTACCTGCTCTACTCTCCTTTAGGTTCCCGTTATGATGAAGAGTCCCTGGTACCTCTTCTCCTCTCCTTTAGGTTCCCGTTATGATGAAGAGTCCCTGGTACCTGCTCTACTCTCCTTTAGGTTCCCGTTATGATGAAGAGTCCCTGGTACCTGCTCTACTCTCCTTTAGGTTCCCGTTATGATGAAGAGTCCCTGGTACCTCTTCTCCTCTCCTTTAGGTTCCCGTTATGATGAAGAGTCCCTGGTACCTGCTCTACTCTCCTTTAGGTTCCCGTTATGATGAAGAGTCCCTGGTACCTGCTCTACTCTCCTTTAGGTTCCCGTTATGATGAAGAGTCCCTGGTACCTGCTCTCCTCTCCTTTAGGTTCCCGTTATGATGAAGAGTCCCTGGTACCTGTTCTCCTCTCCTTTAGGTTCCCGTTATGATGAAGAGTCCCTGGTACCTGCTCTCCTCTCCTTTAGGTTCCCGTTATGATGAAGAGTCCCTGGTACCTGCTCTCCTCTCCTTTAGGTTCCCGTTATGATGAAGAGTCCCTGGCACCTGCTCTCCTCTCCTTTAGGTTCCCGTTATGATGAAGAGTCCCTGGTACCTGCTCTCCTCTCCTTTAGGTTCCCGTTATGATGAAGAGTCCCTGGTACCTGCTCTCCTCTCCTTTAGGTTCCCGTTATGATGAAGAGTCCCTGGTACCTGCTCTCCTCTCCTTTAGGTTCCCGTTATGATGAAGAGTCCCTGGTACCTGCTCTCCTCTCCTTTAGGTTCCCGTTATGATGAAGAGTCCCTGGTACCTGCTCTCCTCTCCTTTAGGTTCCCGTTGTGATGAAGAGTCCCTGGTACCTGCTCTACTCTCCTTTAGGTTCCCGTTATGATGAAGAGTCCCTGGTACCTGCTCTCCTCTCCTTTAGGTTCCCGTTATGATGAAAAGTCCCTGGTACCTGCTCTCCACTCCTTTAGGTTCCCGTTATGATGAAGAGTCCCTGGTACCTCCTCTCCTCTCCTTTAGGTTCCCGTTATGATGAAGAGTCCCTGGTACCTCCTCTCCTCTCCTTTAGGTTCCCGTTATGATGAAGAGTCCCTGGTACCTGCTCTACTCTCCTTTAGGTTCCCGTTATGATGAAGTGTCCCTGGTACCTGCTCTACTCCTTTAGGTTCCCGTTATGATGAAGAGTCCCTGGTACCTGCTCTCCTCTCCTTTAGGTTCCCGTTATGATGAAGAGTCCCTGGTACCTGCTCTCCTCTCCTTTAGGTTCCCGTTATGATGAAGAGTCCCTGGTACCTGCTCTCCTCTCCTTTAGGTTCCCGTTATGATGAAGAGTCCCTGGTACCTGCTCTACTCCTTTAGGTTCCCGTTATGATGAAGAGTCCCTGGTACCTGCTCTCCTCTCCTTTAGGTTCCCGTTATGATGAAGAGTCCCTGGTACCTGCTAACAGGGACTTCATTCAGCATCTCCTCTGTGGAGGGTCCTGTAGCGAGCTGAGGAGACGTGAACACCTGCAGACTCCTGATTGGTCGCCGAGAATCGTCACTAATCACTGCGTCATCATTGCTATAGTGACAGACTGGGGTGGGGGGGTGGGGGGGTGGGGGGTGTCCTGAACTAACACGACATTTTTAAATAGCTTAGCTGCAGCGGTGGTATTTTTGCTGCCTCCAGCTTCTTTAGAAACTAAATGTGTCTTCTGGCAAACAGCCACATGCCGAGAATCAAACACACCTTCCACGTTCTGTGTGTGTGTGTCGCGTTGGGTCACGGCAGTTTCCTGCGGCGTCGCTATGACGACCAGCCTCGCTCATCTCACGCATGAGGCGGTACTAAATCTGCAATGAAAAATGGAGGACGGGGCACCGAGGTCGAGCCGAGTAGAGCAGGTACTAGCAGTGGGGAAGCGCCATAAGTGACTGATGGGAACAACAATCTTTGACGTTGGTCCAATATTGAGCGAGATGAAACAAGCTGCAATGCTATCATTAGTGTTTACGTTCAGGAACATGAAAGTGCTCATATTCTGCTCATTTTCAGGTTCATAATTGTATTTTAAGGTTGTACCAGAATAGGTTTACATGGTTTAATTTTCAAAAAACACCATATTTTTGTCGTACTGCCAGTCAGAAGCAGAGTATGGGGGCGTGTCCTGACAGTAGCTAGGTAAGGACTACTAGCCAGTCAGAAGCAGAGTATGAGGGCGTGCCCTGACAGTACCTAGGTAAGGACTACTAGCCAGTCAGAAGCAGAGTATGAGGGCCCTGACAGTACCTAGGTAAGGACTACTAGCCAGTCAGAAGCAGAGTATGAGGGCGTGCCATGACAGTACCTAGGTAAGGACTACTAGCCAGTCAGAAGCAGAGTATGAGGGCCCTGACAGTACCTAGGTAAGGACTACTAGCCAGTCAGGAGCAGAGTATAAGGGCCCTGACAGTAGCTAGGTAAGGACTACTAGCCAGTCAGAAGCAGAGTATAAGGGCCCTGACAGTAGCTAGGTAAGGACTACTAGCCAGTCAGAAGCAGTGTATAAGGGCCCTGACAGTAGCTAGGTAAGGACTACTAGCCAGTCAGAAGCAGAGTATAAGGGCCCTGACAGTAGCTAGGTAAGGACTACTAGCCAGTCAGAAGCAGAGTATAAGGGCCCTGACAGTACCTAGGTAAGGACTACTAGCCAGTCAGAAGCAGAGTATGAGGGCGTGTCCTGACAGTACCTAGGTAAGGACTACTAGCCAGTCAGAAGCAGAGTATGAGGGCGTGCCCTGACAGTACCTAGGTAAGGACTACTAGCCAGTCAGAAGCAGAGTATGAGGGCGTGTCCTGACAGTACCTAGGTAAGGACTACTAGCCAGTCAGAAGCAGAGTATGAGGGCGTGTCCTGACAGTACCTAGGTAAGGACTACTAGCCAGTCAGGAGCAGAGTATGAGGGCGTGCCATGCTAGCAGCTAGGCGAGCATTATAACGTGTGTTCCAAAGTGACCACGTTTGTCTCTGAAGTAAAGGCTGGACTACAATAGAGCTGTTTGGAGCAGTTGGTGAACAGTGTTTTCTGTTGGAGATGGTAAGTCCCTTTGGGGCGGACTTTGGGCTTTTTCACTTGTAAAAAGATATATAACCAAAAGCATCACATGAGCACTTTAAGGACATGGTTGAAAAGAAAACATTTAAATGGGACACTTCCAGAAGCATCGTCCAACTTCCATCATACACATAAACATACAGCGACTCTGCTACAGTCTGGATTTTATTATCAATAATTATAAAAGTTTTTTTAAATGCATCACCATCAAGCCAAAAACAAGCACCTGGGAACTGGATTTCTTTCTTTCTTTCTTTATTTAATTATTAAGTAGCTTTAGAGTTAAAAACAAACAAACAACCATTACCCATACTGTCTGACAGTCTTGTGTGTGTATATATATATATATATATATATATATATATATATATATATATATATATATATATATATATATATATATATATATATTATACCTGCTGGCTGCATCTCTTCATTGAAGCTAAATTATGTTCACACTGACGGGCGAATTCACAAAAGGGATTGCGCGGCTTTTGCACCCGCTAAAACCTGCACAAATAAGACAAAAGGGAAACCGTTTAACCAACATCTTTTTACACCCAGGAGGCCGCGCTTCGTGTCCCGTTCGTGTCCCTTAAACGTACATTTTGTAACCCCGACCACGATCGTTCCCTAGTCTATATCCTATGGACTATGGTTAACTGCTCCTCAGATCTCTGCAGGGTAAATCCAGACAGCTAGCTAGACTATCTGTCCAATCTGAGTTCTCTGTTGCACGACTACAACTACTTTTGAACGTACACACGTTCCACCAAAACAAGTTCCTTCCCGAGGCTATTTTGCAGAGGCACCGTGGCTCCGTCTGGAGCTTAGCGCCGCCCAAGACGATTGTGATTGGTTTAAAGAAATGCCGATAACCCAGAGCACGTTTCTCTCCCATCCAGGAATGCTGTGTGGACTAGCCAGACCTTCCTCCGCAGCGCTGTGGAGGACGGTCTGGCAAAGCGAGACTAATCGTTCCTTAACCCTAAGTAAGTGGTTTCACCCTGCACGTTGAAAATGAGGCCAAAGGGCAGAGCTGTAGGACTCGAGTCCGGTCTTGGACTAGCGTCTGGACTCGAGACGGTTGTTCTATGGTCTCGGACTTGTCTCGGTCTCTGCCACTGGTCTTGCCAAATCTGGCTTTGGGTCTCGACCGAGTCCAGGTGTCTTTGTTATATTTATAATAATATTGGAGGGAAAGGGAATGGCTATACTCACAAATGATTGTCGTGATGCTGTCATGCATAAGGGTTTTTTTTTCTGTCCTGGACTCGTTCTTGACTCGGACTCAAACCTTTTTGGACTCGGTCTTGACTTGGTCTCGACTAGTCCTGGTCTTGGACTTGTCTTGGTCTTGACTAGTCCTGGTCTTGGACTTGTCTTGGTCTTGACTAGTCCTGGTCTTGGACTTGTCTTGGTCTTGACTAGTCCTGGTCTTGGACTTGTCTTGGACTCGACAAAGGTGGTCTTGACTACAGCCCTGCCTAAGGGATACCCAGGGCGTCAAATATCTCCGCAGATGGGATTACATTTTCCTTCAAACCCTATACCACGTATGAGTCGTTTATTCCTTCCCTCCAATAGGACCAGGGCTTTAAATTGACACCCGCCAACCCGCCAAATGGGGGTTGAAAATGAACTTTGTCGGGTAACATTGTAAAGTTATTAGCCAATTTGGCCGATGATGAATGAAGCGTATACTGTAAGTCTGTGTCTGTTTGAATTGGATGACTGCAAAAATGTTGCCAGATTGGTCAGTTTTCGCCAAGAAATTGAAGAAATGTGGCCGTTTTTGGGTGTTTGGCTTAGAAACATAATAATCTTTATCTGGCAGAACTGTCTTGTTGTACTCACCCGAAATTTCCCATGAACACTTACAGTATGTCGTGAAGGGTCGTACAGCCGTCGGCTACGTGCTTAGCATACGGCATTGATTTACGAGCTACGCTAACACATAGAAGACGAACGGCAAAGTACAGTTTGCGTGGCAATGCAGTGGAAAGTCTGATTGGCTGGTAACTTTCAAAATCTGCCAGCCATGTTGGCTGGTGATCAAAGAAGTTACCAACCAAAAGACCATTTCGGACACTACACTGAAAACTGGTTATTTGTGTGACGGAGGCATCATGTAAACAAACCCAAACAAACATACTTCTTAAGGTTGAGACCAGTGTTGGGGAAAGTAACGCGTTACAGTAACGTAACTACTTTGATCACCAAAAAAATATGTTTTTAGCTAGCCTCGAATTGCAGTAGTATGTGATCTCAGGGGTCTTGTAACGGCAGGCCATCTCTCGTTCTGTTTAAACAGAAACAGAACATGGATACAGAACTTTTTTTGGATCACTTCTACAAATCAACCTGATACACAGCTACACGTACATACTGATATTTGAATTGTTATCAAAACGGAACAGAAAAAGTGAAAGAAAGGCCTCTTTAGCCATTTGAATCCATTAGTGCTCTTTGTTAGATTGAGTCAACAGCAGGTTTGTTCTGTCTGTAGGTCCGCCCGTCCTTTTTCTATTCTATTCTAAAATAAAAACAAATGGGAAACAAAGTAGAATTAAAAATCAATTGCTGACATTAGGAGAAACTCATACGAGGTAAAAACAGGAGGGTATACATCAAAAGGGCAACACATCGGTGGTAGAAAGGTTTAAGAACGGGATCGAGAGCGGGTAAATGTATTCATTCTTCAAGTTGGATTTGACGTTTAAGATGTGAATGTTTACAGTGGGTTTGTGTAGGAAAAGATGGCTGATATCACTTCTATTGCTGTGCTCCCAGGGCAGTCTGATAACACTACTCCCAGTACATTTAAACCAAATATCTCCACATTTCACATTCATCCATCAATTTTCCTTTTTTAATTGTGAATTAATTGCATTTTGTGGTCACCCTGCCTATTTGTTTCCCTTGAAAAATTGTCCACCAATATCTTTTTTCCAAAGAAGTTCATTTAAAGCCCTGAATAGGACCCACGGGAGTGGTTTCATTTCATAAGGTAGCGCACTTAACCCTTGTGTTGTCTTCCCGTCGACCATTCACCTTTATCATTTCTGTTTAGGTCACTTTTTTCGAAGTTTTTAGTTACGTATCCTCGAATTTTTTTGTCACTTTTTCTGATGTCTTTGTCGATTGTTTAAAAAAAATAATTGACATTTTTGTTGTGTTTTTTTAACCACGTTTTTGAAGCTTTTTTCCGACATTTTTGTCACTTTGTTTCCGAAGTTTTTTCTCACTTTTTCTGCCGTCTTTGTCGATTTTTTTCTGCACTTTCCTGAAATTTGTATCACTTTTTTTCAACATTCTTCATCAATTTCTTTCTTCAAATGCTACAAAATGTTATAAAAACACCCAAATTCAATGAAAGTAGTGAAGTGATCATTTATTTTGCTTGTGAAGAGCGTTATAGGGAAACATCCACGTTATTTCTTTTTGAAAAATTGGTTGAAAGAAAACCCAAATTTCTGATTTAAAAACATTTCTCATTTTAAAAAATGGGTCAAATCTGACCCGAGAACAGGAGGGTTAAGCTTTGGTCGTACTGGCGCGCGCTCTACGAGCATGCACGGAGACGTTCATGGTCAACACATTGTTCGTTGCAGGTCGTGCGAACAAAGTCGTTTCTTAAAAAGAAGGCGTGCATCGCGCTTGGCGTGAGAAAGCGTCAGCGGCAGCGATCCATTCTTTGTGAATTCACCCGTGACTTTCTGATGGCTGCGTCATTCCATCAAATGGAAATACTCAACATGTGATTTTGGTATCTTTGGGAGCGATCAGATCTCCTCTAGAATTACAAAAGTGAGTTTGTAGAAAGTTTAGACAAACAACACGAGTGTGCAGTGATGATCAGCTCATGTTTTATAAACTTGTCGATTATATCAGAGGTGCCCAAATTCTTTCATATGAAATGGCCAAAATGTCTCTGGATGGAAGGCCACGGGCCAAAAATAAATGTCAATGTTGAAGAATACCGTAATTCTTGCCATTGTCCATAGATAAAAACATATGTAGGTCATTTAAATGGGACGTTTACCAGCAATGTGCATTAGATTACGTACTTTTTAACTGCACAAAATGTACATTTCATAGTCATTACTTTTAAAATAAGAGTAAAATAAGCATGAGCATCTCAAATCCATGGCAGGCCAAAACAAAGAGAGCACGGGCCCCAAATTGGGCGGCTTTGCTCTATATAGTTGCACTATAAAGTCTTGCCGTTAGCTGTAAATGTGCAATCAAAACATGGCTGAAGTTCTTTCTTTTTGCAGGCTGATTTCACCCGAGACTTCCCAGCAAAGCAAAGCCTCTGATCACAATTAGGAATGTATCTGCAACAACAGTCAGAAGGGAGAAGAAGTACCGTCGCCCGTCGACATTTTCTCACATTTTTCGACGAGCTTTTGGGCTTTCGGGAGGGCAGGCAGGAAGCTGGCAGGCAAGTGGTGCAAAGAAAAAAGTTTTTCAGTTCTTTGGGGAGAGTTTTTAAGTCCAGATCCGCCGACATCTTTTCATTTCGTCCCTCAGTATTCCTCTTTGATGTTCAGAGGCAGGGAGGACGGGGACACCAGCCCGTTGTTGTTGTTGCCGCTGCTGCTCGTCACCATGGCAGCGCTGTTCCCGCCTCCGCCACCGCCGCCGCCGCCGCCGATGGGCGGAGTGGTCGTGGAGGACGCCGGCTGCTGGAGCTTCTTCTTGTTGATCTTTCGCTCTTTGGCCCGGCGGTTCTGGAACCAGATCTTCACCTGCAGCGGAAGAAAAAGGTGGTTCTTAATTACAATTTATACAAATAATGTGAACAACGACGTCATAGTCTGACGGCAAACTAAATATCTGCGTGATCCGCAGGAAAGCATTATAAAATATATGATAAAAAATATATATATATATTTGTGTTTGATATATAAATGCTGTGTTAAACCGTTCCCTCATTCCCTCACTCACTATTCCCTCTATACTGTTTATTTAATAGTGATCTATTATATATATATATATATATATATATATATATATATAGCGAGATTTCGGACGCTCAATGGTGTTTTTTGCCTCCAACGGTGCCTTCCAGGCAGCTAACCCTAACCTTAACCAAGGGAGTCAGCTTCTCCTCGGACCGCGTAGCTCCTATGGCGCCATTCTGATGCTACCAAGCCATCACCTCCCGTTAGCATCCCATTGACTGCCATTCATTCTGATGCTACCAAGCCATCACCTCCCGTTAGCATCCCATTGACTGCCATTCATTCTGACGTCACTTTGACAGAGAATAACTTTACATCTGAAGCGTTTAAAGACTCTATTTGTCCGTTGTTTATTTCTAAAGAAACACGACAATGTATAAAAGGCTCCATTACCTTGTAGCTCACGTTATGGCTCCGTAGCAGACGTTATAAAAATAGGCTAACGATTGGGTCATAACCACGAGACTTACTGTCTCATAGTAGAGGAATTACCGTATAGTACAGGAGAAGCTCTCAGGCAGTTTGGACTTCCATTAGCTGTTTAAGTGTAATTACTAATGTTAACTATCATGTTAGTGATCAGTAATTAGCCTGTGCCTATGTTATCTCCTTACATATACCTACGCTCTCCGTCTCTGCTAGATTGGGAATGATTGAGATTTCTCTTGGCACAGCTACCAGAAGACTTCCAACTTTCAGACAGGTTGCTCACGTCACATCTACGTCTTCAAGCTCAGTT
>CM042328.1:3997400-3999900 GCA_023566125.1 Zingel zingel | reverse complement strand
TATTATTTTTTTAAATCAGAAACTTTAACATGAACCAGTCTGTGATTACTCAGCGTCCTCTGACTTGAACTATTAGTCAAAATAATTCAGAATTTCAGGCACCCGGTTAGCTCAGTTGGTAGAGCAGGCGCACATATATATATATATATATATATATATATATATATATATATATATATATATACGCCTAAATTAGGTTTGTTGACCATGAATTAAAAAACATTGAAAAAAGTGACAAAAATGTTTGAATCGGCATCAAAAACAAATTAAAACGTTAAAAATAAAAATAAAAATAATTTTAAATTTAAAAATAATTTTAAATTTAGACCGTGAAGGACAAGAAATTAACGGCCAACGGGAAGACAGTACGAGGGTTAATAACATCTTCTTCATCTTATATATATATATAAATATATATATATATATATATATATATATATATATATATATATATATATATATATATATAGCATATATATATATATATATATATATATATATATATATATATATATATATAGGCTATATATAGGCCTATATATATATATATATATATATATATATATATAAATATATATATATATTATATATAGACAATATATATATATATATATATATATATATATTGTCTATATATAGCCTATATATATATATAAATATATATATATATATATATATATATATATATATATATATATATATATTTATATATAGGCCTATATATAGCATATATATATATATATATATATATATATATATATATATATATATATATATATAGGTCTATATATAGCCTATATATATATATATAGGTCTATATATATATATATATATATATAGGCTATATATATATATATAGACCTATATATATATATATATATATATATATATATATATATATATATATATAGGTCTATATATAGCCTATATATATATATATATAGGTCTATATATAGCCTATATATATATATATATATATATATAGGTCTATATATAGCCTATATATATATATATATATATATATATAGGCCTATATATAGCCTATATATATATATATATATATATATATATATATATATATATATATATATATATATATATATATATATATATATATATAGGCCTATATATAGCCTATATATATATATAAATATATATATATATATATATATATAGGCTATATATAGACCTATATATATATATATATATATATATATATATATAGGCCTATATATAGCCTATATATATATATATATATATATATATATATATATATATATATATATATATATATATATAGGCCTATATATAGCATATATATATATATATATATATATATATATATATATATATATATATATATATATATATATATATATAGCCTTTTTCTCCCGTTTTGGTGTCTTTTTTCGACACTTTTGGCACTTTTATTCAACATTTTTGGCGCTTTTTTTGACGTTTAATGCTTCTTCTCACTACTGTGTATGAACTCCACCAACACCGACTCATAGCTAGTGTTACAATTATTACTTATTTTGGGATTCAGTTTTTTTTTTTTAAGATCTGACATAATATTTCTATGTATATGAAGCTTAACGTTTACTTTATGTCATATATTTCAAAAACTGTACTAAGTATTTCCTCCCCTCTATAGTTCCTGATGTTGCAGAACATCTAACTCTGCTCTGACTTCATACTTTTTCATATATTACCTGCAGAATATCCACAAATAACTAGTTTTACAATTATTACTTATTTTTGGATTTCACGGTCAATTAAAAACCTCATTTATAGGAAATTATTCCTAATTCTTGAGTTAAAAAAAGCAGAAATTATGAATTATTTACTGATATTAAAAGAAGGATCATCACAGAAGGTCAACGTGCTGATCATACGTTCTAGCATTTTTTAAATGCTAAAAATATTTACAAAACATCCAAAATTCAACAACAAATCAATCCGTGTAATTTTGGGGTAATTAAAATATGGTAGTTAAAAAAAAAAAAACATATTTCTGATACATACATTTAGACAACGGGTCAAATTTGACCCGAGGACAAAAGGAGGGTTATACACGGTAGTGAAAAGAAGCATTAAACGGCAAAAAAAGCGCCAAAAACATTGAAAAAAGGCGCCAAAAGTGTCCAAAAAAGAGACCAAAACGTCAGAAAAAGGTTGATTTTTCAGTTCGGACCCAGAAGACAACACAAAGGTTCAAATATGACAATAAGTGAAGGTTATAAGCTTCAGATATTTTAGAAATATGATGTCAGATCTTTTAAAAAACGGCGTTACAGGAATATTATCAATATTTTGTCGCTGCTAATTGGATATTTTGCAGATAAAATATGACTTAAACTCAGAGTAAGAGAAAAGTTTGGTGTTTAAAATATGATATTAATGACAAAGTAAACGTTAAGCTTCATACAAATAGAAATATTATGTCAAATCTTTTAAAAATACAAGATTATAGGGATGTACTCAATGTATTTTTGCAGCT
>CM042328.1:3957400-3987400 GCA_023566125.1 Zingel zingel | reverse complement strand
AAAATGGGTCAAATTGAAATGACTGATTTATATTTTAAAGTGCAGTTTTCTGCTGATATTTTCTTCCAACTAACACAAAAACAATCTCAGATTCTTTGGTGTTCATGGCGCCAGCTGCATGTATTCCTCTCTGCTGTCGGCACATGATGTGGTATATCCTACCTGTTTGCAGGTGATGATCCAGATCCTGAAGGACATGGGGATCACCGAGTACGAGCCCCGAGTCATCAACCAGATGTTGGAGTTCACCTACAGTAAGTTAACGAACACTGTGTTTTTATTCGTGCAGAACAGACTAGCGTGATTTAATCTTCTGTGTTAAATCTACTCCGTGGCAACGTACGTAGGTACTAAGGCATAGATACCCGAATCGAGCCCGGCGGTACCCGACGGGCCGGGCCGGGTTCAGACAGATATTTAGAAATCATGTTCGGGCTCGGTCACATCAGCACGATAAGGCATTTGTTGTAAAAAGGTACTGCGGCTCCTTTAAGAAGTGTGTGTGTGTGCGTGCGCGCATGAGTGAGTGTGCGTGCGCGCATGAGTGTGTGTGTGCTTGTTTTACTATATTTGTGCGGTCCAAAAACCGGGGAATACAGTATACTTATTGGGCCCAAAATGTGTGTGTGTGTCTGTCTGTGTGTGTGTCTGTCTGTCTGTGTGTGTGTGTTCTTGTTTAACTATATTCGTGGGGTCCAAAAACCGGGAATACAGTATACTTGCATTATTGCAATGACGGGTCCCCACAAAGATAGTGAAACAAATGTGTGTGTGTATAAAGTGGGCAGAAGAGAGATAGAGAAAGAGGAAGCAGACGTGTAGATGCGACCGGAGCAGAGTTGGTGGAATAAGTTTAAGTTTTGTAGCCAAGTGTGTGTGTGTGTGTGTGTGTGTGTGTGTGTGTCTGTGTGTCTGTGTGTCTGTGTGTCTGTCTGTCTGTCTGTCTGTCTGTCTGAGATAATCTCCAGACTGAAAGCCAAGTTCATTCATCGTCTCACCAGAAACGGGATGTAACCCTGACGTTATATAACGTCGGCCCTGGAGGTCACCAGTCTCCTGGTGTTCTGACCACGGTCAGGAGAGGTTAACACGCTGAACATTAAACAGCTTATTTTTAATCTGTTTAACGATCCGGCTCTAGTAGGTACGTGGAGATGCCGACCCTACGCCGTAGCCTGACGTCACCTCTCTAAAGATGTAACTACACGTGGCTCGGCCGTGGCTTGGTAGCGTTGCACCCCCCCCCCCCCCCCCCCGACTCATTTCCTGGTTCTCCTTCTCCATAAACGACGTGAAATCAAGGAGAGGGTTAACTTCTCCTGGTACAGAGTTACCACCGTGGTCAGAAAGAACAGGGGAGACACACACACACACACACACACACACACACAGAGATATATATATATATATATATACACACACACACACACACACACACAGAGACACACACACACAGATATATATATATACACACACACACACACACACACACACACACACACACACACACATAGAGAGACACACATAGAGACACACACACAGACACACACACACACACACACAGAGACACACACACACACACACAAACAAACACATGCACAGACACACACACACACACATACACGCACACAGACACATATACACATACGCACACACACATATACACACACACACATATACACACACACAGACACATATACACACACACACATATACACACAGACACATATACACATACGCACACACACATATACACACACACAGACACATACACACACACAGACACATATATACACACACACACACACATATACACACACACATACGCATGCACACATACGCACACACACATATACACACACAGACACACACACACACATACGCATGCACGCACACAGACAAACACACATACACACATACACACACACAGACACACACACACAGACGCGCGCACACACACACTCTCACACACAGACACACACACACACACGCACAGACACACACATACACAGGTACACACACAAGTATAAACTTTCAGCCACTTTCGTAGACTACGGCGAAAGCTCTGCGTGGAGCCTCCGCTGCCTTTTATGTTCAACGCAACGTTCAATACGTCCAATAAAAGAACGTTGGAGATGATTTCCTTTCATTTCTCTTAAATCCAACGAGCAGTTTGTTGGATTTTAAGCAGAAAACAGAAAGCTGCCGAACTGAGAACACGTTAACGTCTGTTCATCAACTTCTTCAACAACGTTATCTCATATTCTCCTCGTATCGTGCAGCCCGAGTCACCATCAGATCCTCATCAGCCGCCGCTTTCTCTTCACAGGATACGTGACGACCATCATCGAGGACGCCAAAATCTACGCCACACACGCCAAGAAGTCCAGCGTGGACGCCGACGACATCAAACTGGCGATCCAGTGCCGCATGGACCAGTCCTTCACCTCGCCGCCGCCACGAGACGTAAGTAGACAGGGTTCATACGTTTTGAAAAGTGATGGAATTTGAAATATGCAAATTCCAGGCCTGGAAAGGTTTTGGAAACATAAAAAGACCCAGAAAGTTTTAGAGAAGTCATGGAATTTCTTTTTTAACATGGCATAATAATATGTGATTAATAATGTATGTTCACGTCACCGTTGTATTCGGGGAGCGATATTACGACTCCCTCTATGAACAACATACATTATCATTCATTTATTGTTAAACCTCTGAGGGGAAACTGTAACACAGATTTTTATTCTTATTGTATAATGTCGACTGACATGTTCAGGTAAACATAGTCATGAAAATTTGCCGAAAAGTTACGGAAAGAAGTCATGAAATAGCGAAATAAAGGAGATATCAGGATCACCCCAGAGGGTCAGAGTATCTGGGAGCTGGACCACTTTTAATTTGGGTATAACGTTTAGACCAGAAAGCATGGATTCAAGCCTTTCTTCAGCCACTTCTGTCTCCAACAGCCAAGAAGCCTTAAGACATGATGTCATCACATGATGTCATCACATGATGTCATCACATGATGTAATCTGAAATCTGCTGCCCTGATTAAACACACAATGCAGCTGATCTCAGCTGGTATTCTGTCTGGAACGGACGTTTCTAAGTGACCCCAAACTTTTGACCGGTAGTATATGTCACGATACGATATTATTGCGATTTTTAACCCTCCTGTTATCCTAAAATGTACTAACATCCATTATCCTTGGGGTCAAATTGACCCCAAGACTTGAAACCTCCAGAAAATGTTAGTAATTAAAAAACTTTTACCAAATTTTTATGTTTATAGCCCCCACACACACACACACACACACACACACACACACACACACACATACACATACACATACACACACACACACACACACACACACAGACACACACACACACACACACACACATCCAGAATACCTATTACATGACTATTGAAACGTGAAAATCACTACAAAATCTCGCTGATTCAACTTAAATTGAAAAGAAAGATGTTTAAATCTTTTAACCCTTGTGTTGACTTCGGGGCACATCGGCCCGTTTTAAATTAATTTTTATATCAGAAAATATTGGACGTACAAGTAAGCGCTGAACATGTGTAGAAGAAAAATTAAAACATTTAAAACGTTGGGGGCGGCCTCTAGCTCGCCTAGTAAGAGCGTTCGCCCCATGTTGGCTGAGTCCTGCATATATATATATATATATATATATATATATATATATATATATATATATATATATATATATATATATATATGCTTTTTTGCACACCTCTTTTGTCGGGCAGATGTGCAAAAGTAGCAGATCAAAAGCTTACGGTGCTTTTCCATCACATGGTACCTGCTCGACTCGCCTCGACTCTACTCGCTTTTTTTGGTTTTCCATTACGAAATAAAGTCCCTGGTACCTGCTAACAGGAACTTCTTTTAGTACCACCTCCGTGGAGGTCCCAGCGAGCTGAGGCGAGCCGAAAAGGTGACGTGAAAGCGACAGACGGGGGTCCTGAACTAACCCCATCTTTAACTAGTTCAGCCAGCTGTGTGTTTGCTGCCTCCAGCTTCATTAGAAACTAAATGTGTCTTCTGGCATCAACACACCTTCCACGTTCTGTGTGTGTCGCGTTAGGTCACGCCAGGTTACTGTGGCGCCGCTTGTTTCCAGTCCTGCGGAGGCTCCAGGCAGAGCTTTCTCCGTAGCCTACGTACACACACACACGGCCGACTCCACGCACACACCAGCGCACAAGTATAACCATCAGGCCACTTCCATCGGCTACGGAGAAAGCTCTACTGGAGCCTCCACAGAACTGGAGAACCAGCTCAAGGGGCCTGATGGTTATACTTGTGCGCTGGTGTGTGCGTGGAGCCGGCGTATAAGACGACCAGCCACGCTGAGGCGGGACTATAATCTGCAACGGAGAACCGACGCACAGCGTGTCGAGTCGAGGCGAGCAGGTACCAGGTAATGGTATCAGGAAAAACCCTGTGCAATGATTGTATTTCTGTGTTTGTAATCTCCCCTCCCTCCCCTCTCTGCGGTGCGTCCAGTTCCTGTTGGAGGTTGCGAGGCAGAAGAACCAGACTCCTCTCCCGCTGATCAAGCCCTACACCGGCCCCCGGCTCCCCCCAGACCGCTACTGTCTGACGGCGCCCAACTACAGACTCAAGTCCATTCAGAAGAAGGTCAAAACGTTTCGTACAACGTTTACTTTGGGCCATTCCTGCTTTTCCTTTTAGGCCCACCCCACTCCCACCCGAAAATTCAACTTTATTCTTTCATTCCTCCCAGGTGACGTCGTCTGCTGGCAGGATTACGGTGCCTCGCCTCAACGTCGGCTCCGTCTCCAGCCGGCCGGGCACGCCGACCCTCGGTGAGTCTCTCCGTGACAACCAGAGTCCCTGTGATGCAGCTGGGAGGCTGCAGGGGGCGCTAACCTACACTTGCTGTGTTCCGGACACTTGCCACACACCTTACAGTAGTCTCGCATAGCCAGACCTTCTTCCACAGAGCTGTGGAGGACGGTCTGGCTAGTCCACACAGCTGTGTGTGTGTGTGTGTGTGTGTGTGTGTGTGTGTGTGTGTGTGTGTGTGTGTGTGTGTGTGTGTGTGTGTGTGTGTGTGTGTGTGTGTGTGTGTGTGTGTGTGGCGTCTGTCTGCATACGTGTGTGCGTATGTATACGGCCATACGGCGGCCTGTACGGTCATACGGCGGCCTGTACGGCCATACGGCGGCCTGTACGGTCATACGGCGGCCTGTACGGTCATACGGCGGCCTGTACGGTCATACGGCGGCCTGTACGGTCATACGGCGGCCTATACGGTCATACGGCGGCCTGTACGGTCATACGGTCATACGGCGGCCTGTACGGTCATACGGCGGCCTGTACGGTCATACGGCGGCCTGTACGGTCATACGGTCATACGGCGGCCTGTACGGTCATACGGCGGCCTGTACGGTCATACGGTCATACGGCGGCCTGTACGGTCATACGGCGGCCTGTACGGTCATACGGTCATACGGCGGCCTGTACGGTCATACGGTCATACGGCGGCCTGTACGGTCATACGGCGGCCTGTACGGTCATACGGTCATACGGCGGCCTGTACGGTCATACGGCGGCCTGTACGGTCATACGGTCATACGGCGGCCTGTACGGTCATACGGCGGCCTGTACGGTCATACGGTCATACGGCGGCCTGTACGGTCATACGGTCATACGGCGGCCTGTACGGTCATACGGCGGCCTGTACGGTCATACGGTCATACGGCGGCCTGTACGGTCATACGGCGGCCTGTACGGTCATACGGAGGAACTCTGTAGACTGAAGGTGACCTCCAGGGTGTTGAGTCTGACCCGGCTTTGTTTTTCTCTTCAGGAACTCCGTCTGTCCAGTCCGTTACCTCTAAAGTGGGAACGCCGGTGTCTCTGACGGGCCAGAGGTTCACCGTTCAGATCCCGCCGCCCTCTCAGACGGTCACCACCAAAACCAGTAAGAACCGGTTTCCTCCCAGTGGCGTCCTTGTAACCCGATACCCGTTTGATGTCAGACCAGCGGCTGCACGTCTGACGTTTAGTGACGTTAAACTGCAAGATCTGGTTTCAAGAGGGTTAGAACAGAATAGTCAGCAAATACACACACACACACACACACACACACACACACACACACAGAGACACACACACACACACACACACAGAGACACAGACACACACACACACACACACACACACACAGAGACACACACACACACACAGAGACACACACACACACACACACACACACACACACACACACACACACACAGAGACACACACACACACACAGAGACACACACACACACACACACAGAGACACACACACACACACACAGAGACACACACACACACACAGAGACACACACACACACACACACACACACACACAGAGACACACACACACACACACACACAGACACACACAGAGACACACACACACACACACACACACACACACACACACAGAGACACAGACACACACACACAGTGTGGTGAGCGCTTTTTGTCACTATTTTCGGCCTATTCATTCCTTCCTTCCTTCCTTCCATCCATCCTTCCTTCCTTCCATCCTTCCTTCCTTCCTTCTATCCTTCCATCCTCCCTTTCTTCCTTCCTTCATCCTTCCATCCTTCCTTCCTTCCATCCTTCCATCCTTCCTCACTTCCTTCCATCCTTCCTTCCTTCCATCCATCCTTCCATCCTTCCTCACTTCCTTCCATCCTTCATTCCATCCTTCCATCCATCCTTCCTTCCTTCCTTCCTTCCATCCTCCCTTCCATCCTTCCTTCCTTCCTTCCTTCCATCCATCCTTCCTTCCATCCTTCCTTCCGTCCTTCCTTCCTTCCATCCTTCCTTCCTTCCATCCTTCCCTGCTTCCATCCTTCCTTCCATCCTTCCTTCCATCCTACCTTCCTTCCTTCCTTCCTTCCTTCCATCCTTCCTTCCATCCTTCCTTCCATCCATCCTTCCTTCCTTCCTTCCTCCCTTCCTTCCATCCTTCCTTCCTCCCTTCCTTCCTTCCATCCATCCTTCCTTCCATCCTCCCTTCCTTCCTTCCATCCTTCCGTCCTTCCTTCCTCCCTTCCTTCCATCCTTCCTTCCATCCATCCTTCCTTCCATCCTTCCTTCCTCCCTTCCTTCCTTCCATCCTTCCGTCCTTCCTTCCTTCCATCCTTCCTTCCGTCCTTCCTTCCTTCCATCCTTCCATCCTTCCCTGCTTCCATCCTTCCTTCCATCCTTCCTTCCATCCTACCTTCCTTCCTTCCTTCCATCCTACCTTCCTTCCTTCCATCCTTCCATCCTTCCTTCCTTCCATCCTTCCTTCCTTCCATCCATCCTTCCTTCCTTCCTTCCTCACTTCCTTCCATCCTTCCTTCCATCCTTCCTTCCTTCCTTCCTTGAGCCATATCTTCAAGCATTCACACGTTCTGTTTTCAGACGTTTTCAGTTATTTGTAATGAACTGAAGTTAAACGCTGGCTCTCGTCTCATCCCGACAGTCACGCCGTCCACGCCTGCCGTCTCCAACGTCCTCATCAACCCGTCTCTGATTGGCTCTAAGAACATCCTCATCACCACCAGCATGGTGTCGCAGAACTCGGGCGGCGCCGGAGACTCGCTGAAGAGGAAGCACGAAGACGACGACGACTACGACGCTTTATGACGGCGCGACGGAAGGAGACACATCTTTCATTTTTTTCTTCTGGTTTTTTGTCGAATGAATCCCCTTTTAAATGAAGAGGTTAACCACGGCTACTGTTCTCACCAGGAACTGATCCAGATCGTTAAGGACTCGTGTTAGTTTCAGCTTTCTAGAAGGGTTGTTGGAGCCAGAGAAGACCCGCGGCTTTGGACCGGGAGAGCTCGGATCAAGACTGGACTGTGGATTCAGACTGAAGAAGCCCACTCTGATGGTCCGCTGATTTACAATTAACGCCGTTGAAATAAAAACTGAGATGCATCCGTTTGTTTTTTTAACACAAACTGATTTAAATGTTGTAATGGTATAGTTATAAAGTCATGGTATATTATGTCAAACATTATAAAAAAAGTCATAGTATATTATGTCGAAAAAAGTCACAGTAAAGTGTGTTGAAAAGTCATAAAAAGTCATAGTATAGAAGGTCGAAAAAAGGTCTTAGTATAGTATGACGAAATAAGGCATTAAAAAGTCGTAGTATAATATGTCGAAAACAACAAAATTCACAGTATAGAAGATCGAAAAAGTCGAAAAAAAAGTCATAGTATATTATGTCGAAAAAAGTCATAGTATAAAAGGTCTAAAAAGTCGGAAAAAGGTCTTAGTATAGTATGACGAAAACAAAATAATTCATAGTATAGAAGGTCGAAAAAGTCGAAAAAAAGTCAAAAAGTCATAGTATATTATGTTGAAAAAGTCGGAAAAAAAGTCAGAATATTATGTCGAAAAAAGTCACAGTAAAGTGTGTTGAAAAGTCATAAGTCATAGTATAGAAGGTCGAAAAAGTAAAAAAAAAAAGTCATAGTACAGTATGACGAAAAAAGTAATAAAAAGTCATAGTATAGACTGTCAAACATAAAAAAAATTCATAGTATAGTATGTCGAAAAAGTCATAAGAATTCATAGTATAGAAGGTTGAAAAAGTCGAAGAAAAAGTCATAGTATAGAAGGTCAAACAAAAGAATTCATAGTATATTAGGTCGAAAAAAGGTCTTAGTATAGTATGACGAAATAAGGCATTAAAAAGTCATAGTATAGAAGGTCGAAAACAACAAAAGTCATAGTATAGACTGTCAAAAGTCGAAAAAAAGGTCTTAGTATAGTATGACGAAAACAAAATAATTCATAGTATAGAAGGTCGAAAAAAGGTCTTAGTATAGTATGACGAAATAAGGCATTAAAAAGTCATAGTATAATATGTCGAAAACAACAAAATTCACAGTATAAAAGGTCTAAAAAGTAAAAAAAAGTCATAGTATAATATGTCGAAAAAGTCATAGTACAGAAGGTCGAAAAAGTCGAAAAAAGGTCTTAGTATAGTATGACGAAATAAGGCATTAAAAAGTCATAGTATAATATGTCGAAAGAAAGTAATGAAAGGGAGAGTGCAGTATGTCGAAATGTGGAATGAATCCCCTTTTAAATGAAGAGGTTAACCACGGCTACTGTTCTCACCAGGAACTGATCCAGATCATTAAGGACTCGTGTTAGTTTCAGCTTTCTAGAAGGGTTGTTGGAGCCAGAGAAGACCCGCGGCTTTGGACCGGGAGAGCTCGGATCAAGACTGGACTGTGGATTCAGACTGAAGAAGCCCACTCTGATGGTCCGCTGATTTACAATTAACGCCGTTGAAATAAAAACTGAGTTGCATCTGTTTGTTTTTTTTAACACAAACTGATTTAAATGTTGTAATGGTATAGTTATAAAGTCATGGTATATTATGTCAAACATTATAAAAAAAGTCATAGTATATTATGTCGAAAAAAGTCACAGTAAAGTGTGTTGAAAAGTCATAAAAAGTCATAGTATAGAAGGTCGAAAAAAGGTCTTAGTATAGTATGACGAAATAAGGCATTAAAAAGTCGTAGTATAATATGTCGAAAACAACAAAATTCACAGTATAGAAGATCGAAAAAGTCGAAAAAAAAGTCATAGTATATTATGTCGAAAAAAGTCATAGTATAAAAGGTCTAAAAAGTCGGAAAAAGGTCTTAGTATAGTATGACGAAAACAAAATAATTCATAGTATAGAAGGTCGAAAAAGTCGAAAAAAAAGTCAAAAAGTCATAGTATATTATGTTGAAAAAGTCGGAAAAAAAGTCATAGAATATTATGTCGAAAAAAGTCACAGTAAAGTGTGTTGAAAAGTCATAAGTCATAGTATAGAAGGTCGAAAAAGTAAAAAAAAAAGTCATAGTACAGTATGACGAAAAAAGTAATAAAAAGTCATAGTATAGACTGTCAAACATAAAAAAAATTCATAGTATAGTATGTCGAAAAAGTCATAAGAATTCATAGTATAGAAGGTTGAAAAAGTCGAAGAAAAAGTCATAGTATAGAAGGTCAAACAAAAGAATTCATAGTATATTAGGTCGAAAAAAGGTCTTAGTATAGTATGACGAAATAAGGCATTAAAAAGTCATAGTATAGAAGGTCGAAAACAACAAAAGTCATAGTATAGACTGTCAAAAGTCGAAAAAAAGGTCTTAGTATAGTATGACGAAAACAAAATAATTCATAGTATAGAAGGTCGAAAAAAGGTCTTAGTATAGTATGACGAAATAAGGCATTAAAAAGTCATAGTATAATATGTCGAAAACAACAAAATTCACAGTATAAAAGGTCTAAAAAGTAAAAAAAAGTCATAGTATAATATGTCGAAAAAGTCATAGTACAGAAGGTCGAAAAAGTCGAAAAAAGGTCTTAGTATAGTATGACGAAATAAGGCATTAAAAAGTCATAGTATAATATGTCGAAAGAAAGTAATGAAAGGGAGAGTGCAGTATGTCGAAATGTGGAATGAATCCCCTTTTAAATGAAGAGGTTAACCACGGCTACTGTTCTCACCAGGAACTGATCCAGATCATTAAGGACTCGTGTTAGTTTCAGCTTTCTAGAAGGGTTGTTGGAGCCAGAGAAGACCCGCGGCTTTGGACCGGGAGAGCTCGGATCAAGACTGGACTGTGGATTCAGACTGAAGAAGCCCACTCTGATGGTCCGCTGATTTACAATTAACGCCGTTGAAATAAAAACTGAGTTGCATCTGTTTGTTTTTTTAACTAAAAACATTAAAATTTTGTAATGGTATAGTTATAAAGTCATGGTATATTATGTCAAACATTATAAAGAAAGTCATAGTATATTATGTCGAAAAAAGTCATAGTACAGGTTGAAAAAGTCGAAAAAAAAGTCATAAAAATTCATAGTATAAAATGTTGAAAAAGTCCAAAAATTCATAGTATAGTATCTACAAAAAAAAGTCATTGTATATTATGTTGAAAAGTCAGTACATGTCGAAAAACAGTGATAAAAAGTCATAGTACAGTTTGTCGAAAAGTCACTAAAAGGTAAAAAAAAAAAAGTTATAGTATAGTATGTCGAAAAAGTCATAGTATGTAAAAAAAAAAAAAAGAAGTCATATAGCATGTCGAAAAAAGTCATAGTACAATATGTCAAAAAAAGTTATAGTATGTCGAAAAAGTCAAAAAATCATAGTATAGCATGTCCAAAAAGTCATGAAAATTCATTCAATCAGGACAGACTCATTTAGAGTGAACAAATATTTATTAAAATGTGCACGGATGAAAAACAATCTTTGGCGATGAGACCAGTGGTGACGCCATCATGATGGAGGACCCCCCCTCCCCCCCGATGGAGTCTAGACTCTAGTGGTGGTGGAGAATATGAAGAAGAAGCTGAGCTCTGGAAGATGGAGGGAAGAGGCTCGACCTGGCGCTGGAATGATGAACTGGAGGAGAAAGGGGGGGAGGTGGGAGGGGACAATGCACCGAAAGACAGCTGACCACAACGGAGAGGAGAGCATGATTAAATGTTGACAGCATGGATATGAGAAGTGGCTGAAAAGTCATAAAAGTCAGTATAGTATGTCGAAAAGTCATAAAAAGTCATAGTATAGTATGTCAAAAAGTCATAAAAAGTCATAGTATAGTATGTTGAAAAAGTCATAAAAAGTCATAGTATAGTATGTCAAAAAGTCATAAAAAGTCATAGTATGTCGAAAAGTCATAGTATAGTATGTCGAAAAAAGTCGTAGTATAGTATGTCGAAAAGTCATAAAAAGTCATAGTATAGTATGTCGAAAAAAGTCGTAGTATAGTATGTCGAAAAGTCATAAAAAGTCGTAGTATAGTATGTCGAAAAGTCATAAAAAGTCATAGTATAGTATGTTGAAAAAGTCATAAAAAGTCATAGTATAGTATGTCGAAAAGTCATAAAAAAGTCATAGTATAGTATGTCGAAAAGTCATAGTATAGTATGTCGAAAAATGTCGTAGTATAGTATGTCGAAAAGTCATAAAAAGTCGTAGTATAGTATGTCGAAAAGTCATAAAAAGTCATAGTATAGTATGTCGAAAAGTCATAGTATAGTATGTCGAAAAGTCATATAGTATGTCGAAAAAAGTTGTAGTATAGTATGTCGAAAAGTCATAAAAAGTCATAGTATAGTATGTCGAAAAGTCATATAGTATGTCGAAAAAAGTCGTAGTATAGTATGTCGAAAAAAGTCGTAGTATAGTATGTCGAACAAGTCATAAAAAAGTTGAATCTGCTGCATATTACAATTATTTACAAGCTGTAAAAATTTATGCGTTACCTAAACACCTCAAAACACAACCTTTAATCCAGTTTAATCCGGTTTAATCTCAGATGTCTTTTTACCTCCAAAACACCAAATTCAGTCAAACATTTGAGATGAAGGGAAACATCCAGAAGCAGCACACGACATCAGGATCTGTTAGTTCATTTTACCTTTAATAATAAAAAGAAAACTAAAATAAAAATCTCAAAATAAAAAATACATGGCAAAACAATACTCTTAAATGATTATGAGGATAATCATGGTCGCAATGATGATACAGTAGAAGGAATAATAATAATAATAATAATAATAATAATAATAATAATCAGAAGCATAATAATCATAATTCTCTCTTTTCTGGTGTTCGTCCCACCAGACGAAATCACTTCCTGTTTTATAGACATTATGGTAAGCATCGCACAGGCCGGGGCGTGGCACTTGTCAAAATATTTTCACACTTAGCAAAGTTACCCCACATATGCACGACAAAATAAGGACACAATCACAGCTCGTACGATTCACAGCACTGCTTGGAACAAAAAAAATAATAATTAAAAAAAAATTAAAAACATGCTGTGTCGGTTTCTTCTTCCCTTCTGGGTCGCAGTTTCAAATGACGGAGGAAGGGAGGGAAATATTGGCCATTTTGAAATAAAAAAATAAAATAAAAAATGTGTGTGGCCTAGCGTAAAAAAACAAAACATTGTTATTCTTTGTCTCCTGAAAATAAAAACAAACGGTAACACTTTATTAAAAGGTATCTACATAAGAGTGACGTGACACTGTCATGAACACACCTAACCCAACCCTCCTGGCTGGCTCGCCAATTCAAACTAACCCAACCCTAACCAACCGTCCTGGCTGGCTCGCCAATTCAAACTAACCAAACCCTAACCAACCGTCCTGGCTGGCTCGCCAATTCAAACTAACCCAACCATAACCAACCCTCCTGGCTGGCTCGCCAATTAACCCAACGCTCCTGGCTGGCTCACCAATTAACCCAACCCTCCTGGCTGGCTCGCCAATTAACCCAACGCTCTTGGCTGGCTCGCCAATTAACCCAACCCTCCTGGCTGGCTCGCCAATTAACCCAATCCTAACCAACCCTCCTGGCTGGCTCGCCAACTCGAACTAACCTAACCGAATGGCACTTACTAAAAGAAGTGTTGTGTCATACACGTTTATGACTTGTTTATAATGTTTATGACACGTTAATGACAGTGTCATGTCACTCTTATGTAGATACCTTCAAGTAAAGTGTAACCAATTAAAATGTATTGGTTTGAAGCCTTGAAAACAAACAAACTTTCGAAAACATTTTTTTTTTTTTAAATGGCCAAGCGAAAAAGTACATTGTTGTTCTTTGCTTCCTGAAAATAAACGTCTGCAGTTCTCTGGGTTTGTTTCGGCCAATGAAAGTGCAGTGCTTCTGTGTCGTCTGAAATGTTGATCTGTGCAGTTTTTATGTAGGGGGGGGGGGGGGGGGGGGAGAAAGGGGAGGGGGGAAGAATAACTTTAATTAAAAGATATGACGGTCTTCGAACTACTTTCATGTATTTTTTTTAAAGAATGAACACAGAGGAACAGATTCAGTAGGAGAATAAATGCTGCTGAAGTTCGGAGTTTGAACGATGAAAATAGAATAAAATAAAAACGTGGACGGCTCGAGGAGAAGAGGAGCATCACGCGGAGGAGTTGAAGAGAAACGCTGCTGCCATTTCATTTGCTCACATCTCTCGCTTACAGGTTTTCATGGCACTTTTTTTATATAATTTGGCCAATCTTTTTTTTTTTTTTTCAAAGTTTCTACATCACAATATTTGGGTTTCTTTCAAAATAAATGCCCAAAAATAACAGATTGTCCCATAAGACGCTCTTTGTAGGTAAAATCAAAAATCAGATCACTACTTTAACTGACTTTTGGGGTTTTTATTCAATTTTATAGCATTTGCAAAAAGAATGAAATGGTTCTTAAATGCCCTGGACCCCCACATAGGTGTTAAAGGCGCTGACACACCAACCCGATTATCGGCCGTTGGACAGTCTGGCGAGGTCGGTGACTCGAGTCGGTTCGGTGCGTTCCGTGCCGTCGGTGTTCATTTTGGCCGACCTGACATGCTGGGTCGGAGGGCAGGCGGTCGGACTCATTATACGACATTGCACGTGTGTGTATTAGGGGTGGAACGGTACATGTATTCATATTGAATATAAACGGTACGGGCGTCACGGTTCGGTACATGAATTTACACGGAGAATACATGGTATAAAAATAAATAAAACTTGCGTGCAAATGAATTAATGTAATGTGGAACTACTGTTACATACGCGTTTCTTAGGGACACCTAATCTGTAGCCCCGCCTTAGCGCTGAAGCTCCCGAGCTCCGCCTACATGTTGAGTCGGTCCAGTGAGTCCACACCAGAGCCATGTCTTTCTCTATCACTCTGGTCCACACAAAGCAAACTAGTCCCTTCCATATACAACCAAACACGGATGTACTGTAGCTGTAGCCCTTCTTGCCTCGACCACAAATGACATCCAGGCCCATTTGCTTCGCTGTTAGCTCCGCCGTTAGCTGTTAGCTCCGCCATTAGCTTCGCTGTTTGTTGCTAGCTCCGCTGTTAGCGTGTGAAGCCAACGTCACAATTCGCTGCTCCGAGGTATGAACCAAACCGTGACTTCAGTGTACCGTTCCACCCATAGTGTGTATATGCATAAAACTGCACATGTGATATTACAAGACATCGGCAAGTTCGATCGACTCAATCTCAACTTGCTGCTGGTGACGTTACCTTTCAAAATAAAAACTTCCTGCGTTACAAACCGGTCGTACTCTGAACTAACCTTGCAGGTCAGTTAGGGAGGAATTTCACACAATGTTTAGCATTTAAAATCCGATTTTGTTTTATTTAGTGGAAGAAAATCCTGTCATTCAAGAAATACTACACATTACTCTCTTGAAATTCATTCAGACATCAGAACTGTGAATCATCTGGAATAGAAGAAGTTCCTTACATGGTGACTTTATGGAACGGAGATAAACAAACATTTAACCCTCATGTTGTTTTCGGGTCAAATTTGACCCACTTTCAAAAAGTTTCTTCATCAGAAATTTGGGGTTCTTTCAACCACATTTTCAAACGAAATAACGTGGATGGTTCCCTACAACGCTCCTCACAAGTTTTATTCAATTTCACAGCATTTGAATTATTTTTTTTTAAATAAAAGAACACTGAAAAGTGACAAAAAAATGTCGGGAAAAGCTTCAAATACCTGAGAAAAAAAACCCCACACAAGAACGTCAAAAGGTGCAGAAAAAAACGTCGGGAAAAAGTGACAAAAGTGTCGAAAAAGACGTCAAAAACGTTGAAAAAAATGAAAACATTTTGACCCAGAGAAGCTAAAAGTTGCACGGTCGACGGGAAGACAACACGAGGGTTAACGTGATAGTTGACACACTTTAAAAATAATTACTCTGGCAACTTACTGCGATTTTAAACGCCTACAAATTGTCATTTTTAGCCACAGTAAATCAAAAAAAAATGAAAACATTTCCTCTAATTGGCAACGGGGAGATCTAGAAGGCACGACACAGCTTACAATAGTCACTGATCCTACAAAAACAAACGCTGAACATATTTTAAAGGTGCAGTAGGTAAGACTACGCAAAAAAAAAAACGCATTCATTCTCCCTTGTGGGGGGAGGGGCTTAGGAGACCGTTTTGGGCTTTAGTGGAAAGGGGGAAAGAGACTGAGAAGTTGTCGATGTTCACATTTTTTGGCTATGTCCTGGATCTTCCCAATCCTACCTACGGCACCTTTAAGTACATTTGCTGAAAGTGCATTCAGGGGCATTGTGGCGAGATGTTTAGCACATTAATAATCAACAGAAACAGCAGCATTTCTCTTCAACAACGGTGACAGTTTAAATCAGGCGGGGGTCGAGTCACGGAGCGTTTCCGCTGTGAGAGATTTAGGAACACAACTCAACTGTTCAGTTAGTTTTAAACGACTTTATAACTCAGAGATCCTGGCGTTAGAAATCTACTTTTACTCTTTGAAAGACAGACCAAATAAACAGAAACCAGATCAGCTTACACTAGCCGGAGAAACGCGCCGACTCGATGTCAAACTCGGGTCTAAAGTTGGATTCGGGATTAAAAAAAAAACATTCCAGCGTCGTCAGAGTTGGTGCTCATTCGTTAGCCGTCTACAAGGAAGTATGAGGTATGGCGGTGTGAAAACATCAACGTGGAAACCTTAAAACTGTTCCTCAAATGGGACTACGTTGGTACGTGACTCCCAAAACGATGACCGTTCTATTTAACGTAACGGACACAGTCTTAAATGTACTTAGATTTGAATAGACCACATATTTTGCAAAGTGTTTTTAAAAGTCAGATTTTTTTTAAAGACCTATATTTGGAATATTTTCAGCGCTGTACTTTGCTCTTCGAACGCCCCGGGGAACGGACGCCACCAGACTCCTTTCACAAAAAAACTGATTTTACCTCGCAGAACACGGGAGTTCCTGCTCTAACGCTGCCTCTGAGGTCAGTTAGTTTGTAGAGGTGCACCGATAGAGCGGCCGGTGACCGGGATTGGCCGGTGTTCACGTGCTCGGCCGTGACCGGCGACCGGCAGGTCAGTCTGACATATGCTGATGTCATGCCGGTCAACGCTCCAATTAACTGCCAACATAAGTTCTACCAGTTACAGTTCTCAAGGACGCCACAGCACGCTCTCTTCTTCCTTTCTCTCAACTTCTCCGCCGTGTGTGGCTCGTAGCCGCTCGCGGTGTGAAGGCGTGTCGGCGCTATTCTCCCACATGTAGGAACCTGGTGAATTAACCTGCAACATGTCAGCTGTTTGGGGGTTCTTCAGCGTGTGTGCAGAAGATAACAAGTTTGCAATATGCAACAGCTGCAAGGAAAGAGTAGGGCGTGGAGGGACCACACCAACAACCCAAATCACATTTCTTTAGTTGATATTGGACGTGAAGAGAAGGAAATGGTTCTAACATTGACCTTTAGATGTGTGTGAATGTCCCACACCAGGAGTCATTGATATAGTTCTATTTATAGTGATCCATTATCTGTTCAACATGCTCTATTAAAGAAAAGATAGAAAATAGATGTGTGTGTGCTGTAAAGTGGTTAGAAAACATGAAATCGGAATCAGCCTAGAAAGTTGTAATCGGTGCATCTTTATTAGTTTGTGTTATTGAATGACTTTGGTGGATCTAAACTAGCCGTTTAAAACACCAAAGTCATTCAATAACACTAACTGACCTCGGAGGCAGCGGTAGGGCAGGAACTCCCGTGTTCTGCGACGTAAAATCACTGGTTTTGTCAAAGGAGTCTGGTGGCGTTGAAGAAAACTAGGGCTGCAACTAACGATTATTTACAGTCGATTAATCTGTTGATTATTTTCCCGATTAATCGATTAGTTGTTTGATCTATAAAAATGTCAAAGCATGGTGAAAAATGTGCATCAAATGTCTCGTTCTGTCCACAACTCAGACATTCAGATTACTGTCCCAGAGGAGAGAAGAGACTAGAAGATATTCAGATTACTGTCCCAGAGGAGAGAAGAGACTAGAAGATATTCAGATTACTGTCACAGAGGAGAGAAGAGACTAGAAGATATTCAGATTACTGTCAGAGGAGAGAAGATACTAGAAGATATTCAGATTACTGTCCCAGAGGAGAGAAGAGACTAGAAGATATTCAGATTACTGTCCCAGAGGAGAGAAGAGACTAGAAGATATTCAGATTACTGTCCCAGAGGAGAGAAGATACTAGAAGATATTCAGATTACTGTCCCAGAGGAGAGAAGATACTAGAAGATATTCAGATTACTGTCCCAGAGGAGAGAAGAGACTAGAAGATATTCAGATTACTGTCCCAGAGGAGAGAAGATACTAGAAGATATTCAGATTACTGTCCCAGAGGAGAGAAGATACTAGAAGATATTCAGATTACTGTCCCAGAGGAGAGAAGAGACTAGAAGATATTCAGATTACTGTCCCAGAGGAGAGAAGATACTAGAAGATATTCAGATTACTGTCCCAGAGGAGAGAAGATACTAGAAGATATTCAGATTACTGTCCCAGAGGAGAGAAGAGACTAGAAGATATTCAGATTACTGTCACAGAGGAGAGAAGAGACTAGAAGATATTCAGATTACTGTCCCAGAGGAGAGAAGATACTAGAAGATATTCAGATTACTGTCCCAGAGGAGAGAAGAGACTAGAAGATATTCAGATTACTGTCAGAGGAGAGAAGAGACTAGAAGATATTCAGATTTAAAGGAACACGCCAACTTATTGGGAATATCTTATTCACCGTAACCCCCAGAGTTAGATCAGTCCAGACATACCCTTCTCATCTCCGTGGTGCTGTAACGCTGTCTGACGGATCCAGCGGTAGCTTAGCCTAGCACAGAACATGCAGGTGAATGGTTCCAGCAATCCTATAAAAATATAAAGAACTATATTCTCAGGCGGAAGAATATAGTACTTGGGTGGAATGATTTGCTTTGCAGCAAACCTGCCTGAGAATATAGTTCCCGGTTTGTTTACGTTAGAAGATGGCTGTGTGTCATGTGACCTTGTTATTTCTACACGCTGTGACTCTACAAATCACAACATGGAAACAGGAACATGTTGGCGTTATTTGGTCCCTTATTGGGAGCAGTAGGATTACTGGAACCATTCACCTGCATGATCTGTGCTAGGCTAAGCTACCGGTGGAGCCGTCAGACAGCGTTACAGCACCACGGAGATGAGAAGGGTATGTCTGGACTGATCTAACTCTGGGGGTTACGGGGAATAAGCTAAAGTCCCAATAAGTCGGCGTGTTCCTTTAACAAGCTGGAATCAGAGAAATCTTATTTTTTTTAACTAAAAAAATGATTCAAATGATTAATCGATTATCAAAATAGTTGGCGATTAATTTAATAGTTGACAACTAATCGATTCATCGTTGCAGCTCTAAAGAAAGCAGAGATAACGGCTTCAGTTCCCCGTGTCGTAACGGGCTGTCTGACAGCAAGGTACAGCGCTGAAAATATTCTAAATATAGCGTCCACTTTAACGGATATAGATGGTTGTAGGAGTCTAAAATATTTTTAGCTAACATTGCTTAGCTTCGGTGTCCTGCCTGCTTCTCTCATTTCAATGAACTTGAACTGTCCCTTTAACCCTGGTGTTGTAACAAGGGTTAAGTCTTGAACTGTCCCTTTAACCCTGGTGTTGTAACAAGGGTTAAGTCTTGAACTGTCCCTTTAACCCTGGTGTTGTAACAAGGGTTAAGTCTTGAACTGTCCCTTTAACCCTGGTGTTGTAACAAGGGTTAAGTCTTGAACTGTCCCTTTAACCCTTGTGTTGTAACAAGGGTCAAGTCTTGAACTGTCCAAAGTGATCTAATGCTCCCTATATTAAAGATTTTTTTAATTTTAAATGAACTTAAATAACATTTAAGTTAACAAATACACAATTTCTCAACATTTTGCTAAAAATTACAGAAATTAAGCTCTCTTTATAAAATTGCGCTTTTGGTCTTTTTGTGGGATTTGTTACTGAAAGGATTTTAAGATTTTTTTTTTTTAAGGAATCCAGATCATTTATATCAAGTCCCACAACTCCTCCAGATCAGGTCCACCAGCCTGCAGGTCTAGCTTTTAAAAATATAGCTAAATATTTGTGTTTTTAAAGTTTAAAAACGTGTTCAGTAGGAACCAATGGATTCGGAGCTTGAGAGACAGACAGGAAGTCAGACAGAATTGAGAGACGGACTAACGTATTTTGGGGTGTTGTCATGACATCTGGTGACAGAGAGGGAAATACTGAACACAAACTAACAGATTCTTCAATTCAGAAAAGATGGAAAGTTGTTTTAAATAATAAGGAAGCTCAGTCAACGCTGGAATGGATCTTTTCAAAATAAAAGACAAAAGAAAGTGCGGCTGACAGAACAAACAGGGTTCAGTGTGATGAGTGGATGCTGGTGAAGTGTGTGTGTGTGTGTGTGTGTGTGTGTGTGTGTGTGTGTGTGTGTGTGTGTGTGTGTGTGTGCTCCCCTCGCAGCCAGGATGTAAAAAGCATCTACGGTATTCCACTTGAAGAAAATCGTCGATCGCCACTGAACACGGATCTCAAACTGCTCGTAGAAGATTATTTTTTTTCTATGTTTCAAATATATATTCTGTTTGTACAAGACGATGATCGTCGCCGTGGGAAACAGTCGACGTTCAAAAAAAAAAAAAAAAAAAAAAAAAAAAAAAATTTCAAAGTAAAAGCTCAAAGACGAGCAACGCAGCATCCTACACATCTTTTCTTATGTTTATTTTCCTAATTCAGCTGATCGATCGTCCCTTCGATCGGCACCGCTAACATCTGTCCTGCAGCTGCTAAACATTTGGAATTTTGTTTTCAACCTTCAGCAAAAAAGAGAAACGGAGACAGACAGATGGAGAAGAAGACGGCGGCGATAGAAATGGCGGCGGCGGCATGACGAAAATGGCTGAAGCAGAAAGAGGAAGACCACCGAGCCTCCTTCCAAACATGCCCTCATCCACCCCGTCTGCCGGGGAATGTAACGTCAAGAGTGTGTGTGTGTGTGTGTGTGTGTGTGTGTGTGTGTGTGTGTGTGTGTGTGTGTGGGGGGGGGGGGTTTCGAAGCGAGCGTATGAAGGGCTGGCGAGCTCCTAGCAGTCCTCGTCTTTGTCGTCCACGGCGCCTTTGAGCCTCAGGCGGGCGAAGTCCTCGAAGACAAAGTCGTCGTCCTGGGAAATGCTGCTAAAAGGACGAAGAGAGAGAATTTCTATTAATGAACGGTTCCATTTAAACGGCAATGAGTGTGTTACTGTGTGTGTGTGTGTTACTGTGTGTGTGCGTTACTGTGTGTGTCTGTTACTGTGTGTGTGTGTGTGTGTTACTGTGTGTGTGTGTGTTACTGTGTGTGTTACTGTGTGTGTCTGTGTGTGTTACTGTGTGTGTGTGTTACTGTGTGTGTGTGTTACTGTGTGTGTGTGTTACTGTGTGTGTGTGTGTTACTGTGTGTGTGTTACTGTGTGTGTGTGTTACTGTGTGTGTGTGTTACTGTGTGTGTCTGTGTGTGTTACTGTGTGTGTTACTGTGTGTGTTACTGTGTGTGTTACTGTGTGTGTTACTGTGTGTGTTACTGTGTGTCTGTTACTGTGTGTGTCTGTGTGTGTTACTGTGTGTGTTACTGTGTGTGTGTGTTACTGTGTGTGTGTGTTACTGTGTGTGTTACTGTGTGTGTGCGTTACTGTGTGTTACTGTGTGTGTGTGTTACTGTGTGTGTGTTACTGTGTGTGTGTTACTGTGTGTGTGTGTCTGTGTGTGTTACTGTGTGTGTTACTGTGTGTGTTACTGTGTGTGTTACTGTGTGTGTGTGTTACTGTGTGTGTTACTGTGTGTGTTATTGTGTGTGTCTGTGTGTGTGTGTCTGTGTGTCTGTGTGTTTGCGTGTGTGTTTGCGTGTGTGTTTGCGTGTGTGTTTGCGTGTGTGTCACTGTGTGCGCCTGTGTGTGTTACTGTGTGTGTGTAACTGTGTGTGTGTGTGTCGGTGTGTGTAACTGTGTGTGTGTTACTGTATGTGTATATATATATATATATATATACAGCAATTCTTCCCATTTGTGAAGCTTGAACCATAAAATATTTTCACATGAAAAAACATTTTAATTTTCCGTCAGTCGACGGATCAACGGGCCGACCGGCGGGCCGACCGGCGGGCCGACCGGCGGGCCGACCGGCGGGCCGACGGTCCAGCTGCTCTTCAGTTAAAATATAATATATCAAATCACAAACTCAACAGAAGACTCCAGACTCACTTTGTGTCGAATTCTATCAAATTGGTGTCGATGGGGGGGTCCATCTCTGGCACAGCTGCAACACACACACACACACACACACACACACACACACACACACACACACACAGTTAGAGTGTCACACCGTTGTTTCCATGGAAACGGCTTCTCGTCTCCACGGAAATTCAGCGCATGATAAAGAAGGGAAAGGGAGGTGGGAAAAGGCTGGAGCTGTGTGCATTCAAGGAATAGATTTCCCCCGAAATATGAGCGACATCATGAACACCAGAGCAGGGGGAATGAGAGGGGGAAACACCAGAGCAGGGGGAATGAGAGGGGGAAACACCAGAGCAGGGGGAATGAGAGGGGGAAACGCCAGAGCAGGGGGAATGAGAGGGGGAGACACCAGAGCAGGGGGAATGAGAGGGGGAAACACCAGAGCAGGGGGAATGAGAGGGGGAAACGCCAGAGCAGGGGGAATGAGAGGGGGAAACGCCAGAGCAGGGGGAATGAGAGGGGGAATGCCAGAGCAGGGGGAATGAGAGGAGGGGGAACACCAGAGCAGGGGGAATGAGAGGGGGGGGAACACCAGAGCAGGGGGAATGAGAGGGGGAACACCAGAGCAGGGGGAATGAGAGGGGGAACACCAGAGCAGGGGGAATGAGAGGGGGGGACACCAGAGCAGGGGGAATGAGAGGGGGGAACACCAGAGCAGGGGGAATGAGAGGGGGAAACACCAGAGCAGGGGGAATGAGAGGGGGGAACACCAGAGCAGGGGGAATGAGAGGGGGGAACACCAGAGCAGGGGGAATGAGAGGGGGAAACACCAGAGCAGGGGGAATGAGAGGGGGAAACACCAGAGCAGGGGGAATGAGAGGGGGAAACGCCAGAGCAGGGGGAATGAGAGGGGGAAACGCCAGAGCATGGGGAATGAGAGGGGGAACACCAGAGCAGGGGGAATGAGAGGGGGAAACACCAGAGCAGGGGGAATGAGAGGGGGAAACGCCAGAGCAGGGGGAATGAGAGGGGGAAACGCCAGAGCAGGGGGAATGAGAGGGGGAATGCCAGAGCAGGGGGAATGAGAGGAGGGGGAACACCAGAGCAGGGGGAATGAGAGGGGGGGGAACACCAGAGCAGGGGGAATGAGAGGGGGAACACCAGAGCAGGGGGAATGAGAGGGGGAACACCAGAGCAGGGGGAATGAGAGGGGGGGACACCAGAGCAGGGGGAATGAGAGGGGGGAACACCAGAGCAGGGGGAATGAGAGGGGGAAACACCAGAGCAGGGGGAATGAGAGGGGGGAACACCAGAGCAGGTGGAATGAGAGGGGGGAACACCAGAGCAGGGGGAATGAGAGGGGGAAATGCCAGAGCAGGGGGAATGAGAGGGGGGAACACCAGAGCAGGGGGAATGAGAGGGGGGAACACCAGAGCAGGGGGAATGAGAGGGGGAACACCAGAGCAGGGGGAATGAGAGGGGGAACACCAGAGCAGGGGGAATGAGAGGGGGGGACACCAGAGCAGGGGGAATGAGAGGGGGGAACACCAGAGCAGGGGGAATGAGAGGGGGAAACACCAGAGCAGGGGGAATGAGAGGGGGAAACGCCAGAGCAGGGGGAATGAGAGGGGGAACACCAGAGCAGGGGGAATGAGAGGGGGAAACACCAGAGCAGGGGGAATGAGAGGGGGAAACGCCAGAGCAGGGGGAATGAGAGGGGGAAACGCCAGAGCATGGGGAATGAGAGGGGGAACACCAGAGCAGGGGGAATGAGAGGGGGAAACACCAGAGCAGGGGGAATGAGAGGGGGAAACGCCAGAGCAGGGGGAATGAGAGGGGGAAACGCCAGAGCAGGGGGAATGAGAGGGGGAATGCCAGAGCAGGGGGAATGAGAGGAGGGGGGAACACCAGAGCAGGGGGAATGAGAGGGGGGGGAACACCAGAGCAGGGGGAATGAGAGGGGGAACACCAGAGCAGGGGGAATGAGAGGGGGAACACCAGAGCAGGGGGAATGAGAGGGGGGGACACCAGAGCAGGGGGAATGAGAGGGGGGAACACCAGAGCAGGGGGAATGAGAGGGGGAAACACCAGAGCAGGGGGAATGAGAGGGGGGAACACCAGAGCAGGTGGAATGAGAGGGGGGAACACCAGAGCAGGGGGAATGAGAGGGGGAAATGCCAGAGCAGGGGGAATGAGAGGGGGGAACACCAGAGCAGGGGGAATGAGAGGGGGGAACACCAGAGCAGGGGGAATGAGAGGGGGAACACCAGAGCAGGGGGAATGAGAGGGGGAACACCAGAGCAGGGGGAATGAGAGGGGGGGACACCAGAGCAGGGGGAATGAGAGGGGGGAACACCAGAGCAGGGGGAATGAGAGGGGGGAACACCAGAGCAGGGGGAATGAGAGGGGGGGAACGCCAGAGCAGGGGAATGAGAGGGGGAACACCAGAGCAGGGGGAATGAGAGGGGGAACACCAGAGCAGGGGAATGAGAGGGGGGAATGTAGCCTTAATGTCAGGAAGTATCCGTTGGTTAGATGTTAGACCTTTGCGTTATCTGTAACGGGGGTTCGTGGGTAACTCACCGGACTGCGGGCGGGACAGCGGCGGCTCCACCGGTTTCGGGTGCATTAGGATGAAGGGCAGCTCCACCGAAACGTCTCTGGAAAACAAAAACAAACGCACACACGTCACGTCTCTTTGTCACCGCTCAGTCCACTTCCTGGTTTTAAATCAACACACCAATCATATGTAGTTTGGAATAAAATCTGCTCTGAGGACACGCGTCAACAGGAAGTGATCTCACAGTGACCGCCTGATGCTTTATTCTGAAAATCAGCTAAAAGCCAAAAAACGTGGAAAGAAGTTAAGTTACCATGGGTTACTCTCATCACTTCCTGCAAAGGTTTCAAATTAAAAGCCTAAATTAGAGCAGTCGCATCTGTAGTCACTCCAGTTTCTCTCTGGTTTCTGTGTGTGTTTCTGTGTGTTTCTGTGTGTTTCTGTGTGTTTCTGTGTGTGTGTTTCTGTGTGTTTCTGTGTGTTTCTGTGTGTGTGTTTCTGTGTGTTTCTGTGTGTTTCTGTGTGTGTTTCTGTGTGTGTGTTTCTGTGTGTGTGTTTCTGTGTGTTTCTGTGTGTTTCTGTGTGTTTCTGTGTGTGTGTTTCTGTGTGTGTGTTTCTGTGTGTGTGTGTGTGTGTTTCTGTGTGTGTGTGTGTGTGTTTCTGTGTGTGTGTGTGTGTGTTTCTGTGTGTGTGTGTTTCTGTGTGTGTGTGTGTGTGTTTCTGTGTGTGTGTGTTTCTGTGTGTGTGTGTTTCTGTGTGTGTGTGTTTCTGTGTGTGTGTGTGTGCGTCTGTGCGCGTCTGTGCGTGTGTGCGTGTGTGCATGTGTGCATGTGTCCGTCCGTCCGTCCGTCCGTCCGTCCGTCCGTCCGTCCGTCCGTCCGTGTGCATGTGCGTGCGTGCGTGCGTGCGTGCGTGCGTGCGTGCGTGCGTGCGTGCGTGCGCGTGTGTGTGTTCTAATATCCTTCACTGGTCTCCGTCCAGAGCAACGGGATCTGTTGGTCCATTATACACACAGTCTATGATTAAACCCAACGGTTCAAATGCTGACAGCTAACGTTAAGCGGTGTGAAGTGCGACTGTATTTCCCTGCAGCGCGACTTACCGGTCTGACTGCAGCTGCCGTTGTCGGAAAAACAACACAGACGCGTTCACTTGAAACTCGCCAGCCTTGTGGTGCATTCAAAGTTATTGTAAAATATAAAGTCTTACCTACTGCATCTTTAGAGATAGAGATAAACTGGATTAATGTAAGTTTAAAATAGTTTTAAACCGGTTTAAAAGCCAGTTTCAACAACATAATTTGCTTTAAATGAAGATAAACTGGATTCATGTGAGTTTAAACTGGTTTAAAGCCAGTTTAAACTGGTTTAAAGCCACATTAATTGCTTTAAATGAGACGTAAACTAGTTTTAAATCAGAGCAGATGGGTTTCCATTAAAGCAGTTTGTGTTTCAATGATTCAGATCAGAGTAAATGAACACTGAGGCTGTCGGTCACATTTACCTGTCCAACATGCCTCTCAGCAGCCTGCAGGGGGGGACACAGAGGGAGAGAGGGAGGGAGGGAGGGAGGGAAGGGAGGGAGAGAGGTAGGCAGGGAGGAAGGGAGGGATGGAGGGAGGAAGGGAGGGATGGAGGGAGGAAGGGAGGGAGGAAGGGAGGGAGAGAGGTAGGCAGGGAGGAAGGGAGGGATGGAGGGAGGAAGGGAGGGAGGGAGGGAGGGGGGAGGGAGGGAGGGAGGGAGGGAGGAAGGGAGGGAGAGAGGTAGGCAGGGAGGAAGGGAGGGATGGAGGGAGGAAGGGAGGGATGGAAGGGAGGGATGGAAGGAGGAAGGGGGGGACACAGAGGGAGAGAGGGAGGGAGGGAGGGAGGGGGGAGGGAGGGAGGGAGGGAGGGGGGTAGGCAGGGAGGAAGGGAGGGATGGAGGGAGGAAGGGGGGAGGGAGGGAGGGAGGAAGGGAGGGAGAGAGGTAGGCAGGGAGGAAGGGAGGGATGGAGGGAGGAAGGGAGGGATGGAAGGGAGGGATGGAAGGAGGAAGGGGGGGAAGTAGGGAGGGAGGAATGGAGGGAGGGAGGAAGGGAGGGAGGAAGGGGGGGAAAGTATGGAGAGAGGAACGGAGGGAGGGAGGGATGGAGGAACGGAGGGAGGGAGAAAGGTAGCGAGGTAGGCAGGGAGGGAGGAAGGGGGGGAAAGTATGGAGAGAGGAACGGAGGGAGGGAGGGAGGGAGGGAGAAAGGTAGCGAGGTAGGCAGGGAGGGAGGGAGGGATGGAGGGAGGGAGGGGGGGGGAAGTAGGTAGGGAGGGAGGAATGGAGGGAGGGATGGAGGAAGGGAGGGAGGGAGGGAGGAAGGAAGGGAGGAATGGAGGGAGGGGGGGAAGTAGGTAGGGAGGGAGGAATGGAGGGAGGGAGGAATGGAAGGAGGGAGGGATGGAGGGAGAAAGAGAGGGAGGAACGAAGGGAGGGAGGGGAAAAGCCAAGAACACAGAGGGGAGATGAAATGAAAAGAAAAGCAGGAGGCGACATGTTGACAACAACTTCATGACCTAAAGAGACAGTGAGGAGCAACTACAGCAACAAGCAGACGTTTCCACGGTAACGGTAAGTGACAACAGGAAGTTAGAGGGCGGGCAGGAAGTCGAGGCCGAGCTGCACCAACATGGAGTCACTCATCAGGATTCAACTTCAAAATCTGATTACGTTTTTCAAATCAAACAGCGTTAATAAAGGGTTAAAGTGAATGGCATACATTACACTACTACGTTACAGAAGAGAGGGAGGGAGAGAGGGAGAGGGAGACAGGGAGGGAGGGAGGGAGGGAGGGAGGGAGGGAGGGAGGGAGGAAGGGAGGGAGACAGGGAGGAATGGAGGAAGGGAGAGAGGGAGGAAGGAAGGGAGGGAGAGAGGGAGGAAGGAAGGGAGGGAGAGAGGGAGGATGGGAGGGAGGGAGGAAGGCAGGGAGGTAGGGAGAGAGGAAGGGAGGTAGGGAGAGAAGGAGGGAGGGAGGGAGGGAGGGAGGAAGGAAGGGAGGGAGAAAGGGAGGATGGGAGGGAGGGAGGAAGGCAGGGAGGTAGGGTGAGAGGAAGGGAGGGAGGAAGAGAGGGAGGGGAGGGAGGAAGGGAGAGAGGGAGGAAGGGAGGGAGGGAGGATGAGAGGGAGGTATGGAGGCAGGGAGGGAGGGAGGGAGAGAGGGAGGGAGGGACGGAGGGAGGAAGGGAGGGAGGTAGGGAGAGAGGAAGGGAGGGAGGAAGAGAGGGAGGGGAGGGAGGAAGGTAGGGAGGGAGGGAAGGAGGGAGGTAGGGAGAGAGGAAGGGAGGATGGGAGAGAGGGAGGAAGGCAGGGAGGGACGGAGAGAGGAATGGAGGGAGGGAGGGAGGGAGGGAGGGAGGGAGGGAGGCAGGGAGGGAGGGAGAGAGGGAGGGAGGGAGGAAGGGAGGGAGGGAGGGAGGTATGGAGGGAGGAAGGGAGGTATGGAGAGAGGGAGGGAGGTAGGGAGAGAAGGAGGGAGGGAGGTAGGGAGGAAGGGATGGAGGTAGGGAGAGAAGGAGGGAGGGAGGGAGGGAGGGAGGGAGGGAGAGAAGGAGGGAGGAAGGTAGGGAGGAAGGTAGGGAGGAAGGGAGGGAGGTAGGGAGGGAGGAAGAGAGGTAGGGAGAGAGGGAGGGAGGTAGGGAGGTATGGAGGGAGGAAGGGAGGGAGGAAGGAGGGAAGTATGGAGGGAGGAAGGGAGGGAGGAGGGAGGGAGGTAGGGAGAGAGGAAGGGAGGTAGGGAGAGAGGGAGGGAGGTAGGGAGGTATGGAGGGAGGAAGGGAGGGAGGAGGGAGAGAGGGAGGGAGGTATGGAGAGAGGGAGGGAGGGAGGGAGGGAGGTAGGGAGAGAAGGAGAGAGGAAGAGAGGGAGGTAGGGAGGAAGGGAGGGAGGTATGGTGGGAGGAAGAGAGGGAGGTAGGGAGGAAGGGAGGGAGGTATGGAGGGAGGAAGGGAGGGAGGTAGGGAGGAAGGAGGGATGGATTAAAGGAGGAAGGGAGGAACTAACGCTACTACGTCACTGATCCATTACAGGTTTGGGCCTAACAGACAACTTCTACGCCGTAGATTTCATCTAACTGATGTTTGGTGCAGCTCGGCAACAAGCGTCCAAACATCTGCGGGTCGTCTGGACCGATGACAGGAACAGACGGGCAGGCCAGAGGGGATACAGCTACGGCCACCGCCGCCAGGTTCAGGAAGAAGATCGGGGTTCAGTTTAAAAAAAACAAACATTTTAAACCCTCATGTTGTCCTCGGGTCAAATTTGACCCATTTTTAAAATTACTACATCGGAACATTTGGATTTCTTTCAACCAAATTGCCCAAAAGTATCAACTATCATTGACTTTTATTCAATTTTAATAGCTAGCGGGCTCTACACCAATCACAACCGTCGAGGCGGGCTCTACACCAATCACAACAGTCGAGGCGGGCTCTACACCAATCACAACAGTCGAGGCGGGCTTTACACCAATCACAACCGTCGAGGCGGGCTCTATACCAATCACAACAGTCGAGGCGGGCTCTACACCAATCACAACCGTCGAGGCGGGCTCTACACCAATCACAACCGTTAAACAGGCTTTACACCAATCATAAACGGGCTTTACACCAATCATAAACGGGCTTTAAACCAATCACAACCGTCGAGGCGGGCTCTACACCAATCACAACCGTCGAGGCGGGCTCTACACCAATCACAACCGTCGAGGCGGGCTCTACACCATTCACAACCGTCGAGGCGGGCTCTACACCAATCACAACCGTCGAGGCGGGCTCTACACCAATCACAACCGTCGAGGCGGGCTCTACACCAATCACAACCGTCGAGGCGGGCTCTACACCAATCACAACCGTCGAGGCGGGCTCTACACCAATCACAACCGTCGAGGCGGGCTCTACACCAATCACAACCATTAAACAGGCTTTACACCAATCATAAACGGGCTTTAAACCAATCACAACCGTCAAGGCGGGCTCTACACCAATCACAACCGTCGAGGCGGGCTCTACACCAATCACAACCGTCGAGGCGGGCTCTACACCAATCACAACCGTCGAGGCGGGCTCTACACCATTCACAACCGTCGAGGCGGGCTCTACACCATTCACAACCGTCGAGGCGGGCTCTACACCAATCACAACCGTCGAGGCGGGCTCTACACCAATCACAACCGTCGAGGCGGGCTCTACACCAATCACAACCGTCGAGGCGGGCTCTACACCAATCACAACCGTTGAGGCGGGCTCTA
>CM042328.1:3948273-3949660 GCA_023566125.1 Zingel zingel | reverse complement strand
TGAGCTGATGTCTCCTGTAGTCAGGTGTGTCCTCCAGTCTGAGCTGATGTCTCCTGTAGTCAGGTGTGTCCTCCAGTCTGAGCTGATGTCTCCTGTAGTCAGGTGTGTCCTCCAGTCTGAGCTGATGTCTCCTGTAGTCAGGTGTGTCCTCCAGTCTGAGCTGATGTCTCCTGTAGTCAGGTGTGTCCTCCAGTCTGAGCTAGTGTCTCCTGTAGTCAGGTGTGTCCTCCAGTCTGAGCTAGTGTCTCCTGTAGTCAGGTGTGTCCTCCAGTCTGAGCTAGTGTCTCCTGTAGTCAGGTGTGTCCTCCAGTCTGAGCTGATGTCTCCTGTAGTCAGGTGTGTCCTCCAGTCTGAGCTGATGTCTCCTGTAGTCAGGTGTGTCCTCCAGTCTGAGCTGATGTCTCCTGTAGTCAGGTGTGTCCTCCAGTCTGAGCTAGTGTCTCCTGTAGTCAGGTGTGTCCTCCAGTCTGAGCTAGTGTCTCCTGTAGTCAGGTGTGTCCTCCAGTCTGAGCTAGTGTCTCCTGTAGTCAGGTGTGTCCTCCAGTCTGAGCTGATGTCTCCTGTAGTCAGATGTGTCCTCCAGTCTGAGCTGATGTCTCCTGTAGTCAGGTGTGTCCTCCAGTCTGAGCTGATGTCTCCTGTAGTCAGGTGTGTCCTCCAGTCTGAGCTAGTGTCTCCTGTAGTCAGGTGTGTCCTCCAGTCTGAGCTAGTGTCTCCTGTAGTCAGGTGTGTCCTCCAGTCTGAGCTAGTGTCTCCTGTAGTCAGGTGTGTCCTCCAGTCTGAGCTGATGTCTCCTGTAGTCAGGTGTGTCCACCAGTCTGAGCTAGTGTCTCCTGTAGTCAGGTGTGTTCAGCAGTCTGAGCTGATGTCTCCTGTAGTCAGGTGTGTCCACCAGTCTGAGCTGATGTCTCCTGTAGTCAGGTGTGTCCTCCAGTCTGAGCTGATGTCTCCTGTAGTCAGGTGTGTCCACCAGTCTGAGCTAGTGTCTCCTGTAGTCAGGTGTGTCCTCCAGTCTGAGCTGATGTCTCCTGTAGTCAGGTGTGTCCTCCAGTCTGAGCTGATGTCTCCTGTAGTCAGGTGTGTCCTCCAGTCTGAGCTGATGTCTCCTGTAGTCAGGTGTGTCCACCAGTCTGAGCTAGTGTCTCCTGTAGTCAGGTGTGTTCAGCAGTCTGAGCTAGTGTCTCCTGTAGTCAGGTGTGTCCTCCAGTCTGAGCTGATGTCTCCTGTAGTCAGGTGTGTCCTCCAGTCTGAGCTGATGTCTCCTGTAGTCAGGTGTGTCCACCAGTCTGAGCTGATGTCTCCTGTAGTCAGGTGTGTCCTCCAGTCTGAGCTGATGTCTCCTGTAGTCAGGTGTGTCCACCAGTCTGAGCTGATGTCTCCTGTAGTC
>CM042328.1:3905773-3938273 GCA_023566125.1 Zingel zingel | reverse complement strand
GTGTGGGTCAGTCTCTGGAGTCGGTGGTCAGCTGTTTGGATCAACGCGTGGGTCAGCTGTTTGGATCAACGCGTGGGTCAGTCTCTGGAGTCGTGGGTCAGCTGTTTGGATCAACGCGTGGGTCAGTCTCTGGAGTCGGGGGTCAGCTATTTGAATCAACGCGTGGGTCAGTCTCTGGAGTCGGTGGTCAGCTGTTTGAATCAACGCGTGGGTCAGCTGTTTGGATCAACGCGTGGGTCAGTCTCTGGAGTCGTGGGTCAGCTGTTTGGATCAACGCGAGGGTCAGTCTCTGGAGTCGTGGGTCAGCTGTTTGGATCAACGCGTGGGTCAGTCTCTGGAGTCGTGGGTCAGCTGTTTGGATCAACGCGTGGGTCAGTCTCTGGAGTCGTGGGTCAGCTGTTTGGATCAACGCGTGGGTCAGTCTCTGGAGTCGTGGGTCAGCTGTTTGGATCAACGCGTGGGTCAGTCTCTGGAGTCGTGGGTCAGCTGTTTGGATCAACGCGTGGGTCAGTCTCTGGAGTCGTGGGTCAGCTGTTTGGATCAACGCGTGGGTCAGTCTCTGGAGTCGTGGGTCAGCTGTTTGGATCAATGCGTGGGTCAGTCTCTGGAGTCGTGGGTCAGCTGTTTGGATCAACGCGTGGGTCAGTCTCTGGAGTCGTGGGTCAGCTGTTTGGATCAACGCGTGGGTCAGCTGTTTGGATCAACGCGTGGGTCAGTCTCTGGAGTCGTGGGTCAGCTGTTTGGATCAACGCGTGGGTCAGCTGTTTGGATCAACGCGTGGGTCAGTCTCTGGAGTCGTGGGTCAGCTGTTTGGATCAACGCGTGGGTCAGTCTCTGGAGTCGTGGGTCAGCTGTTTGGATCAACGCGTGGGTCAGCTGTTTGGATCAACGCGTGGGTCAGTCTCTGGAGTCGTGGGTCAGCTGTTTGGATCAACGCGTGGGTCAGTCTCTGGAGTCGTGGGTCAGCTGTTTGGATCAACGCGAGGGTCAGTCTCTGGAGTCGTGGGTCAGCTGTTTGGATCAACGCGTGGGTCAGTCTCTGGAGTCGTGGGTCAGCTGTTTGGATCAACGCGAGGGTCAGTCTCTGGAGTCGTGGGTCAGCTGTTTGGATCAACGCGAGGGTCAGTCTCTGGAGTCGTGGGTCAGCTGTTTGGATCAACGCGTGGGTCAGTCTCTGGAGTCGTGGGTCAGCTGTTTGGATCAACGCGAGGGTCAGTCTCTGGAGTCGTGGGTCAGCTGTTTGGATCAGCGCGTGGGTCAGTCTCTGGAGTCGGTGGTCAGCTGTTTGGATCAACGTGTGGGTCAGTCTCTGGAGTCGGTGGTCAGCTGTTTGGATCAACGCGTGGGTCAGCTGTTTGGATCAACGCGTGGGTCAGTCTCTGGAGTCGTGGGTCAGCTGTTTGGATCAACGCGTGGGTCAGTCTCTGGAGTCGTGGGTCAGCTGTTTGGATCAACGCGTGGGTCAGTCTCTGGAGTCGTGGGTCAGCTGTTTGGATCAACGCGTGGGTCAGTCTCTGGAGTCGTGGGTCAGCTGTTTGGATCAACGCGTGGGTCAGTCTCTGGAGTCGGGGGTCAGCTATTTGAATCAACGCGTGGGTCAGTCTCTGGAGTCGGTGGTCAGCTGTTTGAATCAACGCGTGGGTCAGCTGTTTGGATCAACGCGTGGGTCAGTCTCTGGAGTCGTGGGTCAGCTGTTTGGATCAACGCGAGGGTCAGTCTCTGGAGTCGTGGGTCAGCTGTTTGGATCAACGCGAGGGTCAGTCTCTGGAGTCGTGGGTCAGCTGTTTGGATCAACGCGTGGGTCAGTCTCTGGAGTCGTGGGTCAGCTGTTTGGATCAACGCGTGGGTCAGTCTCTGGAGTCGTGGGTCAGCTGTTTGGATCAACGCGTGGGTCAGTCTCTGGAGTCGGGGGTCAGCTGTTTGAATCAACGCGTGGGTCAGCTGTTTGGATTAACGCGTGGGTCAGTCTCTGGAGTCGTGGGTCAGCTGTTTGGATCAACGCGAGGGTCAGTCTCTGGAGTCGTGGGTCAGCTGTTTGGATCAACGCGAAGGTCAGTCTCTGGAGTCGTGGGTCAGCTGTTTGGATCAACGCGTGGGTCAGTCTCTGGAGTCGTGGGTCAGCTGTTTGGATCAACGCGAGGGTCAGTCTCTGGAGTCGTGGGTCAGCTGTTTGGATCAACGCGTGGGTCAGTCTCTGGAGTCGTGGGTCAGCTGTTTGGATCAACGCGTGGGTCAGTCTCTGGAGTCGTGGGTCAGCTGTTTGGATCAACGCGTGGGTCAGTCTCTGGAGTCGTGGGTCAGCTGTTTGGATCAACGCGTGGGTCAGTCTCTGGAGTCGTGGGTCAGCTGTTTGGATCAACGCGTGGGTCAGTCTCTGGAGTCGTGGGTCAGCTGTTTGGATCAACGCGTGGGTCAGTCTCTGGAGTCGTGGGTCAGCTGTTTGGATCAACGCGTGGGTCAGCTGTTTGGATCAACGCGTGGGTCAGTCTCTGGAGTCGTGGGTCAGCTGTTTGGATCAACGCGTGGGTCAGCTGTTTGGATCAACGCGTGGGTCAGTCTCTGGAGTCGTGGGTCAGCTGTTTGGATCAACGCGTGGGTCAGTCTCTGGAGTCGTGGGTCAGCTGTTTGGATCAACGCGTGGGTCAGCTGTTTGGATCAACGCGTGGGTCAGTCTCTGGAGTCGTGGGTCAGCTGTTTGGATCAACGCGTGGGTCAGTCTCTGGAGTCGTGGGTCAGCTGTTTGGATCAACGCGAGGGTCAGTCTCTGGAGTCGTGGGTCAGCTGTTTGGATCAACGCGTGGGTCAGTCTCTGGAGTCGTGGGTCAGCTGTTTGGATCAACGCGAGGGTCAGTCTCTGGAGTCGTGGGTCAGCTGTTTGGATCAACGCGAGGGTCAGTCTCTGGAGTCGTGGGTCAGCTGTTTGGATCAGCGCGTGGGTCAGTCTCTGGAGTCGGTGGTCAGCTGTTTGGATCAACGTGTGGGTCAGTCTCTGGAGTCGGTGGTCAGCTGTTTGGATCAACGCGTGGGTCAGCTGTTTGGATCAACGCGTGGGTCAGTCTCTGGAGTCGTGGGTCAGCTGTTTGGATCAACGCGTGGGTCAGTCTCTGGAGTCGTGGGTCAGCTGTTTGGATCAACGCGTGGGTCAGTCTCTGGAGTCGTGGGTCAGCTGTTTGGATCAACGCGTGGGTCAGTCTCTGGAGTCGTGGGTCAGCTGTTTGGATCAACGCGTGGGTCAGTCTCTGGAGTCGGGGGTCAGCTATTTGAATCAACGCGTGGGTCAGTCTCTGGAGTCGGTGGTCAGCTGTTTGAATCAACGCGTGGGTCAGCTGTTTGGATCAACGCGTGGGTCAGTCTCTGGAGTCGTGGGTCAGCTGTTTGGATCAACGCGAGGGTCAGTCTCTGGAGTCGTGGGTCAGCTGTTTGGATCAACGCGTGGGTCAGTCTCTGGAGTCGTGGGTCAGCTGTTTGGATCAACGCGTGGGTCAGTCTCTGGAGTCGTGGGTCAGCTGTTTGGATCAACGCGTGGGTCAGTCTCTGGAGTCGTGGGTCAGCTGTTTGGATCAACGCGTGGGTCAGTCTCTGGAGTCGTGGGTCAGCTGTTTGGATCAACGCGTGGGTCAGTCTCTGGAGTCGTGGGTCAGCTGTTTGGATCAACGCGTGGGTCAGTCTCTGGAGTCGTGGGTCAGCTGTTTGGATCAATGCGTGGGTCAGTCTCTGGAGTCGTGGGTCAGCTGTTTGGATCAACGCGTGGGTCAGTCTCTGGAGTCGTGGGTCAGCTGTTTGGATCAACGCGTGGGTCAGCTGTTTGGATCAACGCGTGGGTCAGTCTCTGGAGTCGTGGGTCAGCTGTTTGGATCAACGCGTGGGTCAGCTGTTTGGATCAACGCGTGGGTCAGTCTCTGGAGTCGTGGGTCAGCTGTTTGGATCAACGCGTGGGTCAGTCTCTGGAGTCGTGGGTCAGCTGTTTGGATCAACGCGTGGGTCAGCTGTTTGGATCAACGCGTGGGTCAGTCTCTGGAGTCGTGGGTCAGCTGTTTGGATCAACGCGTGGGTCAGTCTCTGGAGTCGTGGGTCAGCTGTTTGGATCAACGCGAGGGTCAGTCTCTGGAGTCGTGGGTCAGCTGTTTGGATCAACGCGTGGGTCAGTCTCTGGAGTCGTGGGTCAGCTGTTTGGATCAACGCGAGGGTCAGTCTCTGGAGTCGTGGGTCAGCTGTTTGGATCAACGCGAGGGTCAGTCTCTGGAGTCGTGGGTCAGCTGTTTGGATCAACGCGTGGGTCAGTCTCTGGAGTCGTGGGTCAGCTGTTTGGATCAACGCGAGGGTCAGTCTCTGGAGTCGTGGGTCAGCTGTTTGGATCAGCGCGTGGGTCAGTCTCTGGAGTCGGTGGTCAGCTGTTTGGATCAACGTGTGGGTCAGTCTCTGGAGTCGGTGGTCAGCTGTTTGGATCAACGCGTGGGTCAGCTGTTTGGATCAACGCGTGGGTCAGTCTCTGGAGTCGTGGGTCAGCTGTTTGGATCAACGCGTGGGTCAGTCTCTGGAGTCGTGGGTCAGCTGTTTGGATCAACGCGTGGGTCAGTCTCTGGAGTCGTGGGTCAGCTGTTTGGATCAACGCGTGGGTCAGTCTCTGGAGTCGTGGGTCAGCTGTTTGGATCAACGCGTGGGTCAGTCTCTGGAGTCGGGGGTCAGCTATTTGAATCAACGCGTGGGTCAGTCTCTGGAGTCGGTGGTCAGCTGTTTGAATCAACGCGTGGGTCAGCTGTTTGGATCAACGCGTGGGTCAGTCTCTGGAGTCGTGGGTCAGCTGTTTGGATCAACGCGAGGGTCAGTCTCTGGAGTCGTGGGTCAGCTGTTTGGATCAACGCGAGGGTCAGTCTCTGGAGTCGTGGGTCAGCTGTTTGGATCAACGCGTGGGTCAGTCTCTGGAGTCGTGGGTCAGCTGTTTGGATCAACGCGTGGGTCAGTCTCTGGAGTCGTGGGTCAGCTGTTTGGATCAACGCGTGGGTCAGTCTCTGGAGTCGGGGGTCAGCTGTTTGAATCAACGCGTGGGTCAGCTGTTTGGATTAACGCGTGGGTCAGTCTCTGGAGTCGTGGGTCAGCTGTTTGGATCAACGCGAGGGTCAGTCTCTGGAGTCGTGGGTCAGCTGTTTGGATCAACGCGAAGGTCAGTCTCTGGAGTCGTGGGTCAGCTGTTTGGATCAACGCGTGGGTCAGTCTCTGGAGTCGTGGGTCAGCTGTTTGGATCAACGCGAGGGTCAGTCTCTGGAGTCGTGGGTCAGCTGTTTGGATCAACGCGTGGGTCAGTCTCTGGAGTCGTGGGTCAGCTGTTTGGATCAACGCGTGGGTCAGTCTCTGGAGTCGTGGGTCAGCTGTTTGGATCAACGCGTGGGTCAGTCTCTGGAGTCGTGGGTCAGCTGTTTGGATCAACGCGTGGGTCAGTCTCTGGAGTCGTGGGTCAGCTGTTTGGATCAACGCGTGGGTCAGTCTCTGGAGTCGTGGGTCAGCTGTTTGGATCAACGCGTGGGTCAGTCTCTGGAGTCGTGGGTCAGCTGTTTGGATCAACGCGTGGGTCAGCTGTTTGGATCAACGCGTGGGTCAGTCTCTGGAGTCGTGGGTCAGCTGTTTGGATCAACGCGTGGGTCAGCTGTTTGGATCAACGCGTGGGTCAGTCTCTGGAGTCGTGGGTCAGCTGTTTGGATCAACGCGTGGGTCAGTCTCTGGAGTCGTGGGTCAGCTGTTTGGATCAACGCGTGGGTCAGCTGTTTGGATCAACGCGTGGGTCAGTCTCTGGAGTCGTGGGTCAGCTGTTTGGATCAACGCGTGGGTCAGTCTCTGGAGTCGTGGGTCAGCTGTTTGGATCAACGCGAGGGTCAGTCTCTGGAGTCGTGGGTCAGCTGTTTGGATCAACGCGTGGGTCAGTCTCTGGAGTCGTGGGTCAGCTGTTTGGATCAACGCGAGGGTCAGTCTCTGGAGTCGTGGGTCAGCTGTTTGGATCAACGCGAGGGTCAGTCTCTGGAGTCGTGGGTCAGCTGTTTGGATCAGCGCGTGGGTCAGTCTCTGGAGTCGGTGGTCAGCTGTTTGGATCAACGTGTGGGTCAGTCTCTGGAGTCGGTGGTCAGCTGTTTGGATCAACGCGTGGGTCAGCTGTTTGGATCAACGCGTGGGTCAGTCTCTGGAGTCGTGGGTCAGCTGTTTGGATCAACGCGTGGGTCAGTCTCTGGAGTCGTGGGTCAGCTGTTTGGATCAACGCGTGGGTCAGTCTCTGGAGTCGTGGGTCAGCTGTTTGGATCAACGCGTGGGTCAGTCTCTGGAGTCGTGGGTCAGCTGTTTGGATCAACGCGTGGGTCAGTCTCTGGAGTCGGGGGTCAGCTATTTGAATCAACGCGTGGGTCAGTCTCTGGAGTCGGTGGTCAGCTGTTTGAATCAACGCGTGGGTCAGCTGTTTGGATCAACGCGTGGGTCAGTCTCTGGAGTCGTGGGTCAGCTGTTTGGATCAACGCGAGGGTCAGTCTCTGGAGTCGTGGGTCAGCTGTTTGGATCAACGCGTGGGTCAGTCTCTGGAGTCGTGGGTCAGCTGTTTGGATCAACGCGTGGGTCAGTCTCTGGAGTCGTGGGTCAGCTGTTTGGATCAACGCGTGGGTCAGTCTCTGGAGTCGGGGGTCAGCTGTTTGAATCAACGCGTGGGTCAGCTGTTTGGATTAACGCGTGGGTCAGTCTCTGGAGTCGTGGGTCAGCTGTTTGGATCAACGCGAGGGTCAGTCTCTGGAGTCGTGGGTCAGCTGTTTGGATCAACGCGAAGGTCAGTCTCTGGAGTCGTGGGTCAGCTGTTTGGATCAACGCGTGGGTCAGTCTCTGGAGTCGTGGGTCAGCTGTTTGGATCAACGCGTGGGTCAGTCTCTGGAGTCGTGGGTCAGCTGTTTGGATCAACGCGTGGGTCAGTCTCTGGAGTCGTGGGTCAGCTGTTTGGATCAACGCGTGGGTCAGTCTCTGGAGTCGGGGGTCAGCTGTTTGGATCAACGCGTGGGTCAGTCTCTGGAGTCGGGGGTCAGCTGTTTGGCCTCTAAGATGTGAAGAAACTAGAAAATATTCACATTTAACAAGCCGACATCACACAAGTTCTTAATTTTAGTCATAAAATATGACTCAAACCAATTTATCGATTCTCAAAATTGACGCAGGCGTTCTCTACACGGAAGTTATTGTAAAAATACATTATTATGATATTACACTAGTGCAGTTGTGTGTGTTTTCAGTAATTGTTAGTTTGGTGTGTGTGAGTGCTGAGCTCACTCAGTGTGCAGTGTGAGAGGGGGAGTGGCCATTCACCGCTACATATTTAACGATATCTTTTGCGTTTCGAATCCAAACAACGTCAAACTTTGCATCGCACTTACTCGCGCCCGTAGCAAGACACATGTCAAGTTTGAAATCCATCGGACTAACGGTTCGAGAGATATGCACTTAACAAACTTCAGATACAGTATTAGGGGACCACTAAGGCCTATATAAAGAGACTTCAGATACAGTATTAGGGGACCACTAAGGTCTATATAAAAGAGACTTCAGATACAGTATAAGGGGACCACTAAGGCCTATATAAAGAGACTTCAGATACAGTATAAGGGGACCACTAAGGCCTATATAAAAGAGACTTCAGATACAGTATTAGGGGACCACTAAGGCCTATATAAAAGAGACTTCAGATACAGTATTAGAGGACCACTAAGGTCTATATAAAAGAGACTTCAGATACAGTATTAGCACAATGTCATGGGACCTTTAAAAAAAAAAAGATGAACCATCCTAATAACCGCTGTGAGAGACTACAGAGGACGTTGCTGCAGACGATCGGAGGGCGAAGCAGCGAGGCAGAAAGACTGTAGAGGTGATTTAGAAAGATTATCCCGCCCAGAGCTTTCAGCTGATGGAGCTCGTCATGTCACACATCGCTGCGTCGGGACTGCGTCATGTTTCATACGTGCTGATTAAGTCCTGCAGCAGCTGTGTGTGTGTGTGTGTGTGTGTGTGTGTGTGTGTGTGTGTGTGTGTGTGTGTGTGTGTGTGTGTGTGTGTGTGTGTGTGTGTGTGTGTGGACTCAAACCAGACCTGTCCTTGATCAACGCTCGTGTTGTCTTCCCGTAGACCGTGAACCAAGTTGTCCTTCCGGTGTTTTCTGTCACTTTTTTTCGACGCTTTTTTAAATAACATGGTCAGTAAACGTAATTGAAATGACATTATACCTATTTTTTTTGTTTAAAAGATCTGAGGATGTTGAGTGGATCACTCATTATTTCAAATGCAATTCAATGAAAGTAATCATTAATTCTACCTGCCAAGAAGTTACATAGCTTCCATACATACGTACATCCACGCATTCATGTTATTTTGGGGCAATTTGGTTCAAAGAAACCCATAATTCTGATATACAAATAGGTCAAATTTGACTCTCATGCTGACCTTACACTAAAGTGTAAAGAGTCCTGCAGGGGCTCCTATTCTACACACATTCCACCAAAACAAGTTCCTTCCAGAGGCTACTTTGCAGAGGCACCGTGGCTCCGTCCGGCGCTTATCGCTGCCCACGACGATTGTGATTGGTTTAAAGAAATGCGGAGGCACGTAGTCCGAACCCCAGAGCCGTACAAGACAACAGACTTGACTTCTTTTGGCGAAAAATAAATATGAAAAGCTGCTCGTGTGGATCGTATCTTATCATATGTTAACTTACTTAGATTGACCCTGAAAGTGTAACTCTCGCCAAAATGCATCCTAGGGTCTTTTTGTAGGACGAAATGTCATTTTTATACAAGGATCCTTTTTCAACGACAAAACAACAAATTAGAGGTGCAACGATGAATCGATTAGTTGTCAACTATTAAATTAATATTTTGATAATCGATAGTCATTTTAAAAAAGAAAAAAAAAAGATTTCTCTGATTTCAGTTTGTTAAATGTGAATATCTTCTAGTATCTTCTCTCCTCTGGGACAGTAATCTGAATATCTTCTAGTATCTTCTCTCCTCTGGGACAGTAATCTGAATATCTTCTAGTGTCTTCTCTCCTCTGGGACAGTAATCTGAATATCTTCTAGTGTCTTCTCTCCTCTGTGACAGTAATCTGAATATCTTCTAGTCTCTTCTCTCCTCTGGGACAGTAATCTGAATATCTTCTAGTATCTTCTCTCCTCTGTGACAGTAATCTGAATATCTTCTAGTCTCTTCTCTCCTCTGGGACAGTAATCTGAATATCTTCTAGTCTCTTCTCTCCTCTGGGACAGTAATCTGAATATCTTCTAGTCTCTTCTCTCCTCTGGGACAGTAATCTGAATATCTTCTAGATTCTCCTCTGGGACAGTAATCTGAATATCTTCTAGTCTCTTCTCTCTTCTGGGACAGTAATCTGAATATCTTCTAGATTCTCCTCTGGGACAGTAATCTGAATATCTTCTAGATTCTCCTCTGGGACAGTAATCTGAATATCTTCTAGTATCTTCTCTCCTCTGACAGTAATCTGAATATCTTCTAGTGTCTTCTCTCCTCTGGGACAGTAATCTGAATATCTTCTAGTCTCTTCTCTCCTCTGGGACAGTAATCTGAATATCTTTTAGTATCTTCTCTCCTCTGGGACAGTAATCTGAATATCTTCTAGTATCTTATCTCCTCTGGGACAGTAATCTGAATATCTTCTAGTCTCTTCTCTCCTCTGGGACAGTAATCTGAAGATCTTCTAGTCTCTTCTCTCCTCTGGGACAGTAATCTGAATATCTTCTAGTCTCTTCTCTCCTCTGGGACAGTAATCTGAATGTCTTTGAGTTGTGGACAGAACGAGACATTTGATGCACATTTTTCACCATGCTTTGACATTTTTATAGATCAAACAACTAATCGATTAATCGAGAAAATAATCGACGGATTAATCGACTATGAAAATAATCGTTAGTTGCAGCCCTACAACAAATTATCTGTGCATTTATATGGAACTAAGCTTTAGGAGCTTTCCATCTTTACTCTCCTCCCCGTTACGTTGCATTCAGAGATCGACTCTTTTTAACTGGCGAGATGACGGCGACCGTAAACAACAACAGCTACCAGTCCCTCCAAAAGAACGTGATCATCCGATCGCATAATTCAATGCATAATCAGCCAAAGTCCGCATATTTATGCGGGCGCCGCATTTTTTTCAAATACGCCGCACTTTTGCCTCATAAATTGCTGATTTCCGTGCAAAATACGCAGGCTTGCATGATTTCATAATCTCCGCATTTTCGTTGCAAACAAGTCCCACACATATCTTAGCAGAAAGTTGAAAAATGTTGCATTTATTTCACACAAGAGCAGCCGTTTATCGCATAAAATTGCATAAATATCCCGCATATTCAATGGCATTTTTTAAGAAAACGTGCCGCATGAATCCAGGATTTTTACCCACGACAATCACAAAAAAGTCCACATTTTTCTGGAAGGACTGAGCTACGGTGAGTTGTTCAAAACCTCTTTTTAGTGAACTCTGTGAACACAACCAATGTTGTCAATGCTTTCGTTAAGGTGTAGAGCCCCTGGTTATAGTATATATCTTGGTCACCGGTGGAGTTAAGGTGTAGAGCCCCTGGTTATAGTATATATCTTGGTCACCGGTGGAGTTAAGGTGTAGAGCCCCTGGTTATAGTATATATCTTGGTCACCGGTGGAGTTAAGGTGTAGAGCCCCTGGTTATAGTATATATCTTGGTCACCGGTGGAGTTAAGGTGTAGAGCCCCTGGTTATAGTATATATCTTGGTCACCGGTGGAGTTAAGGTGTAGAGCCCCTGGTTATAGTATATATCTTGGTCACCGGTGGAGTTAAGGCGTAGAGCCCCTGGTTATAGTATATATCTTGGTCACCGGTGGAGTTAAGGCGTAGAGCCCCTGGTTATAGTATATATCTTGGTCACCGGTGGAGTTAAGGCGTAGAGCCCCTGGTTATAGTATATATCTTGGTCACCGGTGGAGTTAAGGCGTAGAGCCCCTGGTTATAGTATATATCTTGGTCACCGGTGGAGTTAAGGTGTAGAGCCCCTGGTTATAGTATATATCTTGGTCACCGGTGGAGTTAAGGCTTAGAGACCCTGGTGATAGTATATATCTTGGTCACCGGTGGAGTTAAGGTGTAGAGCCCCTGGTTATAGTATATATCTTGGTCACCGGTGGAGTTAAGGCGTAGAGCCCCTGGTGATAGTATATATCTTGGTCACCGGTGGAGTTAAGGCTTAGAGACCCTGGTGATAGTATATATCTTGGTCACCGGTGGAGTTAAGGTGTAGAGCCCCTGGTTATAGTATATATCTTGGTCACCGGTGGAGTTAAGGTGTAGAGCCCCTGGTGATACTTGGAGCAAAGTCTCATGTTGTGTCGAGCCTTCTTAGTGGTTTAAAAATAGCTATTTTGAGGCTAGCATCAAAGCGCCCCTAGCACTCCCATTCAAAAGGCCATTTGACCCGAAAAAGAAAATACGGTACATCTTAAAAGTGGCGATTCCGTCCTAAATATGCTTTTAAACGAAAGTTTGACTCGGGCACATTCACAAAAAGAGAGAGTTACACTTTAACTTATTTAGATTGACCCTTACATACTATTCAGCAGAGGTAGGGGGACTTGAGTCGCCAATTTGAGGACTTGAGACTTGACTGACATTGATAAATGACTTGACTTTGACTAGGTATTCAAGACTTGAGACTTGAGACAGATGACCTGAAAGGACTTGACTTTTTTTAATGTAGCCAGGCTGTATTCTTTTTTTTTTTTCAAGGTATTGAAATTAAAAAGGCAAGCCCGCGATGGGCAGTGGTGCTCAGACGCGAGAAGAAACCACCGCTGCCTATCGCGGGCCAGCCTCCGCGGAGCTCAGCTAGCTTGATGTAGACCTTGCACCTTAATTGGATATACAGTACAGTATGTCTCTGCAATGAAGTTTTTCCTGCAACAGTTTCGTTGCAATATTGAAAATAAAACAAGACTTTTCATGACGGCAAATGTCTTTTTAAACGGATTATGAATGTAAAAACTGGGGTAGATCTAAGAATTTTGTAAGACTTGACTTGTGACTTGCTTGACTTATAGCAGGGACTCGACTTGCTTGATTCTCACCACAGTGAACTTGAGACTTGCTTGCAACTTGAAGGTTAAGACTTGAGACTTGCTGGTGACTTGAAGGTTAAGACTTGAGACTTGCTGGTGACTTGAAGGTTAAGATTTGAGACTTGCTGGTGACTTGAAGGTTAAGACTTGAGACTTGCTGGTGACTTGAAGGTTAAGATTTGAGACTTGCTTGCAACTTGAAGGTTAAGACTTGAGACTTGCTGGTGACTTGAAGGTTAAGACTTGAGACTTGCTGGTGACTTGAAGGTTAAGATTTGAGACTTGCTGGTGACTTGAAGGTTAAGACTTGAGACTTGCTGGTGACTTGAAGGTTAAGATTTGAGACTTGCTGGTGACTTGAAGGTTAAGACTTGAGACTTGCTGGTGACATGAAAGTTAAGACTTGAGACTTGCTGGTGACTTGAAGGTTAAGACTTGAGACTTGCTGGTGACTTGAAGGTTAAGACTTGAGACTTGCTGGTGACTTGCACATGTGGGACTTACTCCCATCTGATGCTATTTAGTATCAGTCAGGTTTGGCCCATGCACTAATACATCTCAAACCAGTCTAAAACCCCTGCTATAATACAATGCTTCCAGCCATTTACATTTGCATGCCTTTGACTAAGAAATAAGGGAGCACTTCTTTCTGCGTCCTACTTTGTTAGTGTTGTTCCCCATTTAAAATCCCCCTCAAGCCACACTGTGAACAAGAGCAACACAGTTTTTAAAGAGCTCTCGGGACTTCCCGTTTGCGTTTACAGAGTCGACTCAAATTGCACGAAAGCTGCAGACAACAACAACACTGTCGAGTCATATTCAAATTCCAGCTAAAGGCCGTGGCGTCTGAGGTCGTGCAAGCGCTGCAGGTCCGGGGTTTTTTATTTTCCATACGGACTTATATTTCCATAACAAACATGGGATTCATTTGAATGAATGGGGAGCGTCTTACCTCACAGAGCCTTTGGGAACGGGGATGCTGACGCACACGGTGATGGCAGCGCTGCAAAAACAATGACATCATCATTAATTACCTGAAAACTGTCATACACAGAGCTTTTTCTTATTATATCATGGAATAATCTCCCAAGTAATGTATGCTCAGATACTTAAGTAGAGTAAATATCAGGTACTGTAAGACTTTTACTCAAGTACTAGTCCCCCATTTACGGCAGCTAGAAGCTACATTTCACCTAAGAATCTGTACATCATTTGGGAAAAAACAGGATAGGAAAAACAATCATCAGAAAGACACACACACACACACACACACACACACACACACACACACACACACACACACACACACACACACACACACACACACACACACACACACACACACAGAAAAAGACACACACACACACACAGAAATACAAAGACATATACACACACACACACACAGAAAAAAAACACACACACACAGAAAGACATATATACATACACACACACACACACACACACACATAAAGACATATACACACACACACACACACACAGAAAGACATATACACACACACACAGACATATACACACACACACACACACACACACACACACACAGAAAGACACAGAAAGACAAAGACACACACACACACAGAAAGACACACACACACACAGAAAGACACACACACACACACACACACACAGAAAGACACACACACACACACACACACACACACATACAGAAAGACATATACACATACACACACACACACACACACACACACACACACACACACACACACACACAATTCACTATCTTTGTGGGGACCGTCATTGACATAATGCATTCCCTAGCCCCTTACCCTAACCATCACCACTAGTGACTCAGTGAAGTTTAGTTTGACCCGCTGCCTGAAGCTAGGTTTACGGTAGCCGCGGCGTTCCCGGTGCAAGCCCTAAAACGACATCACCACGGCTGTCGTTTCCAGTGCGAAGGCCCCGCAAGCTGTCGCGGCTCGTGGTCGCGCCTCTGAGTTTTTGCAACCCCGTGCCCACTGCTGCGCTTTCAGTTCAACACGGTCGGCTGGGAAGAACAGGTTCGCCTCTACAACCAGTCCCTCCAGAAAAACGAGATTATGCGATCGCATAATTCAACGCATAATCAGCACTTTTGCCGCATAAATTGCCGATTTATACGTGGGGCTTGCATGATTCATAATCCCCGCATTTTCGTGGAAAAGAAGTCACACATATCTTAGGAGAAAGTTGAAAAATTTTGCGTTTACTTCACACAAGAGCAGCCGTTTTTTAAGAAAACGTGCCGCATAATCAAGGATATTTGCCCGCAACAATCACAAAGAAATCCGCATTTTTCTGGAAGGACTGTACAAACATCTGTGTGATTCTTCACGTACAGACCACAGGGAGTCAAACGTCTTTAAATACGTGGTCAGAGAGAGAGACACCACACCGGGAGAGAGAAGGAACATTTAGCTGGAGAGTGTAGAAGAACACGAGAGATCGTTTTGGTCAAAGCTAAAAGAAAACGGCTTCATGTAAAGAGAGGTCTTAACGGTGTTACAGTCATGATTGTCACGTTAATGATTAGAGTAGATACATGTAATGTTTCGCAACACGTCAAGTGTTTGACATGGATAAGATAAGATAAGATGTACTTTATTGTCCCTGAAGGGAAATTAGTTTTGGACTCTGTCCGTTCCGCAGCTTCACAAAGACAACACAAGACACAGAAGGTAAGCATCTCTCAACACATCCTCTCATGCAACACAGAATATGCTCTCATATACATTAGACAGGTCCCTATATAGTAATACTCTCATATACATTAGACAGGTACCTATATAGTAATGCTCTCATATACATTAGACAGGTACCTATATAGTAATGCTCTCATATACATTAGACAGGTACCTATATAGTAATACTCATATACATTAGACAGGTACCTATATAGTAATGCTCATATACATTAGACAGGTACCTATATAGTAATGCTCTCATATACATTAGACAGGTACCTATATAGTAATGCTCTCATATACATTAGACAGGTACCTATATAGTAATGCTCTCATATACATTAGACAGATACCTATATAGTAATACTCTCATATACATTAGACAGATACCTATATAGTAATGCTCTCATATACATTAGACAGATACCTATATAGTAATGCTCATATACATTAGACAGGTACCTATATAGTAATGCTCTCATATACATTAGACAGATACCTATATAGTAATACTCTCATATACATTAGACAGATACCTATATAGTAATGCTCTCATATACATTAGACAGATACCTATATAGTAATACTCTCATATACATTAGACAGATACCTATATAGTAATGCTCTCATATACATTAGACAGATACCTATATAGTAATACTCTCATATACATTAGACAGATACCTATATAGTAATACTCTCATATACATTAGACAGATACCTATATAGTAATGCTCTCATATACATTAGACAGATACCTATATAGTAAGCACATTAACTCCTTCTTTCAGTGTCAGTTTCTAATTCAACAACCCTGTACATATTGCACAACCCCAATAGCCTACGTATTGCACAAATGACACATTTCCACATAACCTATGCAGTAATGACATATAGAACAATCCAACAGCCCATGTATTGCACCACTGACATATTACATAACCCCAATAACCTACTTATTGCACGATGACATGCACCACCCAGCCAGCCTACATGTTGGTGTTGATAAGCTTAATGGACATGGGCTCAAATGAGTGTTTATATCGGTTTAGCCTGCATTTAGGAACCCTGAAGCGTAAAAGCTGGAATTCTGGGTGAAGTTTGTGGGTCGGATCGGAAACTATTTTTTGTGCCCGTCTGATAACCAACAACCGATGGTGTTTACTTCTGTTGCCTGGCAGCCTGCTTTCCTTAAAGTGGCCATATTATGCTCATTTTCAGGTGCCTAATTGTATTTTGAGATTGTATCAGAATAGGTTTACATGGTTTAATTTTCCAAAAACTCCATATTTTAGTTGTACTGCCCATGCTCCTCTTTCCCCCCTGTGTTCAGGTCTCTGTTTTAGCTCCAGAGTGAGACCTCTCACTGCTGTAACATCTTTGTTGGCAGTCACACATGATCAGTAGCTAGGTAAGACCACATGCTCAGTAGCTAGGTAAGACCACATGCTCAGTAGCTAGGTAAGACCACATGCTCAGTAGCTAGGTAAGACCACATGCTCAGTAGCTAGGTAAGACCACATGCTCAGTAGCTAGGTAAGATCACATGCTCAGTAGCTAGGTAAGACCACATGCTCAGTAGCTAGGTAAGATCACATGCTCAGTAGCTAGGTAAGACCACATGCTCAGTAGCTAGGTAAGATCACATGCTCAGTAGCTAGGTAAGACCACATGCTCAGTAGCTAGGTAAGATCACATGCTCAGTAGCTAGGTAAGACCACATGCTCAGTAGCTAGATAAGATCACATGCTCAGTAGCTAGGTAAGATCACATGCTCAGTAGCTAGGTAAGATCACATGCTCAGTAGCTAGGTAAGACCACATGCTCAGTAGCTAGGTAAGACCACATGCTCAGTAGCTAGGTAAGACCACATGCTCAGTAGCTAGGTAAGACCACATGCTCAGTAGCTAGGTAAGGACTACATGAGCTAGCTAGCTGTTTCTCCAACTTCAGTAGAACAAGGCAGGATTAGCCGGGAGACTTCTTCTAAATGAGGGCACACTTCTAACTTTGTGGTGAATACCTGCAGAACAGGGACATGGAAGTAGTTCTTTTGGAGATTAGGGTGAACTAGTGTGTGTTGTAGCAGTGTTGTGCCATTGAGAACGAGCTAGCATGCTAACGGTTAGCCCCCTAGCCCCCTCGTCTCGGCTAGTGACGTAGAAAGCCGTGCAGATGTTGACCAGCTCACCCGGAGACTGAAGGCAGGACACATTCAGACAGCAGATCTCACTCAGAACAGCATGGATGGGTGTAGAAGCACCAGAGACACTAAATAACACCCCAAATCCCAGTGAAATAAAATCGTACCTCTTTGGCGGCAGATCACAGCGAAGCTTCAGGTACATCAGCAGCCTGCAGAGAAACAACATCGACACGTTTTTAACTTTTTCAGACTCACGTTTTATTATTTTCTAATATTCCACATAATGCATATTTATAAACCTTTAAATATGTCTTGGTACGTCTTTCCACTGTTTCTGTTAAAGAGTAAGATCCTTTTAGTTTAACATGAAAAAGCCCCAAAATCACCATCACCAAACTCCACCAGACTCCATGTAAATAATCAGTGATTTTATCATCATAAAGGCCCTGACACACCAAGCAGACGGCCGACGGCACGAACACACCGAACAGACTCGAGTCACCGACCTCGCCAGACGGTCCGGCGGCCGATTATCGGGCTGGTGCGTCTCCTCTTTAAAACACACTCCATTCAAAGTGGACAGAAACTAAATAAAACTATCAAAAGCCGTCTTGGTTCATCTTTCCACTGTTCCAACAATCACCACTCTGGTTTGGTTGAAATAAACCCTTAATTCACCCATTTACATGTGGAAATATGCTGGCTCTATACACGCTAAAAGTCCTGATTATTTACATGGAGTCTGGTGGAAATATGCTGGCTCTATACACGCTAAAAGTCCTGATTATTTACATGGAGTCTGGTGGAAATATGCTGGCTCTATACACACTAAAAGTCCTGATTATTTACATGGAGTCTGGTGGAAATATGCTGGCTCTATACACGCTAAAAGTACTGATTATTTACATGGAGTCTGGTGGAGATATGCTGGCTCTATACACGCTAAAAGTCCTGATTATTTACATGGAGTCTGGTGGAAATATGCTGGCTCTATACACACTAAAAGTACTGATTATTTACATGGAGTCTGGTGGAAATATGCTGGCTCTATACACGCTAAAAGTCCTGATTATTTACATGGAGTCTGGTGGAGATATGCTGGCTCTATACACGCTAAAAGTCCTGATTATTTACATGGAGTCTGGTGGAAATATGCTGGCTCTATACACGCTAAAAGTCCTGATTATTTACATGGAGTCTGGTGGAAATATGCTGGCTCTATACACGCTAAAAGTCCTGATTATTTACATGGAGTCTGGTGGAAATATGCTGGCTCTATACATGCTAAAAGTCCTGATTATTTACATGGAGTCTGGTGGAGTTTGGTGATGGTGATTTCGGGGCTGTTTCATGTTAAACTAAAAGGATCTTCCTCTTTAACTAAAAGGTCTATCTCCGTAGGGATCCTTTCATAATGTTGTCAGGCACTTAGAATAATAATCTGAGTCTGTCAACGGCAACAACAGAACTTTTAGCGGACGCTGACTAATGCTGAACATCTGTCCTGTAGAGTTACATTACAGCTTGTTCACAGCTGCCAGTTGCAGCATTTTTTTACATACTGGACTTATGTCAAAGATTATTGTTGTATAATCACTTATACAAGCAACATTTCTGTCAATGCTGGATTATGGTGATATTTTATACGTGCATGCAAATCAATCTTCTCTGAAAATGCTGGACTCAGCATACCACGCGGGCAGCACTAAGATTTGGAACTAATCCTAGTTTTCGTACTCATCACTGGAGCTTGTATGAGAGCGTTGGTCGGCCTTCTTTGCACAATCGCAGGTTGGAGCATTGGTATATCTTTCTTTTTAAGGACATACTGTGTAAACGGCCTCCTTACTTATGTTCTCTCCTGACTCCTAAAGTCACCACCAGGAAATGTAATCTTCGATCATATGGGCCAATCATGTATGACATCGCCCGAACGCAACCTGTTTTTGCACCCTCATCCTGGTATTAGACGACCTACCAACAACGACCGGTTTAAAATTAGGATAACGGACTATTTGAGTGCTAAATGCACATGTGCAGTTACTGAGCACTGCTGGTGATTAGGTTGAGATGATGTTAAATGGCCAACTGTCTTTTTCTGTTGTCTGCTGTCTGTTTTTAACTGTATATTTTAATATGGGACTACTCTACTGCTGTCTTGACCACGACTCCCTTGAAGGGGAGGCCTGCCCCTGCAGTCTCTCTCTCTCTCTCTCTCTCTCTCTCTTTCTTTCTGTCTCACTCTCTCTTTCTCTCTGTCTTTCTATGAAGTAGCATCTTAAAGGGAGCAGCCTGCGGGACTATACCTTCCTCCGCTGACTCTCTCTTTCTGTCTCTTTCTTTCTCTCTCTCTGTCTATGTCTCTCTTTCTGTCTCTCTCTGTCTATGTCTCTCTTTCTATGTCTCTCTTTCTGTCTCTCTTTCTGTCTCTCTCTGTCTCTCTCTCTCTGTCTATGTCTCTCTTTCTGTCTCTCTCTGTCTCTCTCTCTTTCTTTCTGTCTCTCTCTCTCTCTCTCTCTCTCTCTTTCTGTCTCTCTCTCTCTTTCTGTCTCTTTCTTTCTGTCTCTCTGTCTATGTCTCTCTTTCTTTCTGTCTTTCTGTCTATGTCTCTCTTTCTGTCTCTTTCTTTCTGTCTCTCTTTCTGTCTCTCTCTTTCTGGCTCTCTCTCTTTCTGTCTCTTTATCTCTTTATGTCTCTCTCTTTATGTCTCTCTCTCTTTGTCTGTCTCTCTCTCTCTCTCTGTGGAAGTAGCATCTCAAAGGGAGTGTACTCCGGGGCTCTACCTTCCTCCGCTGTCTCTCTCTCTGTCTGTCTGTCTGTCTGTCTGTCTCTCTCTCTTTGTCTGTCTCTCTCTCTCTCTGTCTCTCTCTCTCTCTCTCTGTGGAAGTAGCATCTCAAAGGGAGCGTACTCCGGGGCTCTACCTTCCTCCGCTGTCTCTCTCTCTGTCTGTCTGTCTGTCTGTCTGTCTGTCTGTCTCTCTCTCTCTCTCTCTTTGTCTGTCTCTCTCTCTGTCTGTCTCTCTCTCTCTCTCTCTCTAAGTAGCATCTCAAAGGGAGCGTACTCCGGGGCTCTACCTTCCTCCGCTGTCTCTCTCGATGGTTGGGAAGAGGCGGAAAGGAGGCGCCGACGGCAGATCATCACTCAGCTGATACTGCATCACGGTTTGCTGCAACGGGAGGAAGACGGCGAGACGTCAGAGCGTCCTTGAACGCACCAGCGAGCAAAGTTTTCATCACTGACAAACAGCAGTGGAAGAAGTATTCAGATCCTTTACTACTTCAGTAAAAGTACTAATACCACAGTGTAATACTACTCTGTTACAGTCTCAGTCCTGCAGTGAACAGGTTCCTTCAGTCAGAGTCTGGACGTCTCGTCAGGAAACAGAGTTCAAGACAAAGCCTCCGTTTAGAAACTGGAAACGATCCAAACACTCAATCACCTTTCCTTCTTCTCTCTTATCTGTTTATTTCATTCTGTCTCTCTTTCTGTCTCTCTTTTCCTTTCTTTTCTGTCTCTCTTTTCCTTTCTGTCTCTTTCTTTTCTGTCTCTCTTTTCCTTTCTGTCTCTATTTCTTTCCTTTCTGTCTCTCTTTTCCTTTCTGTCTCTCTTTTCCTTTCCGTCTCTTTCTGTCTCTTTCTTTCCGTCTCTCTTTCTTTTCCTTTCTGTCTCTCTTTCTTTTCCTTTCTGTCTCTCTTTCTTTTCCTTTCTGTCTCTCTTTCTTTCCTTTCTGTCTCTCTCTTTCCTTTCTGTCTCTCTTTCTTTCCTTTCTGTCTCTCTTTCTTTCCTTTCTGTCTCTCTCTCTTTTCTTTTCTGTCTCTCTCTCTTTTCTTTTCGTCTCTCTTTTCCTTTCTGTCTCTCTTTTCCTTTCTTTCTGTCTCTCTTTTCCTTTCTGTCTCTCTTTTCCTTTCTGTCTCTCTTTTCCTTTCTGTCTCTCTTTTCCTTTCTGTCTCTCTTTTCCTTTCTGTCTCTCTTTTCCTTTCTGTCTCTCTCTTTTCTTTCTGTCTCTCTCTCTTTTCTTTGTCTCTCGTTTCCTTTCTTTGTCTCTCGTTTCCTTTCTGTCTCTCTCTTTTCTTTCTGTCTCTCGTTTCCTTTCTGTCTCTCTTTCTTTTCTTTCTGTCTCTCGTTTCCTTTCTGTCTCTTTCTTTTCTTTCTGTCTCTCTTTTCCTTTATTTCTTTCCTTCCTTTCTGTTTCTTTACTTTCTTTGTTTTTTTCTGTTTCTTTCTTTTCCAACCAGTTGTGTGTGTGATGGTCTGATCCTCTCAGCTGGACTTGTAGCCGTTATATTGTCGGCTAGTTGACTTTATAATCAAACATCAGATGTTATGAACTACATGTGTTCTGTGTGCAGTAATCTTAATGTGTAAAGTAACTAGTAACTAAAGTAACTAGTAACTAAAGCTGTAACGGATGAATGTAGTGGAGTAACTAAAGTAACTAGTAACTAAAGCTGTAACAGATGAATGTAGCGGAGTAACTAAAGTAACTAGTAACTAAAGCTGGAACAGATGAATGTAGAGGAGTAACTAAAGTAACTAGTAACTAAAGCTGGAACAGATGAATGTAGTGGAGTAACTAAAGTAACTAGTAACTAAAGCTGTAACAGATGAATGTAGCGGAGTAACTAAAGTAACTAAAGTAACTAAAGTAACTAGTAACTAAAGCTGTAACAGATGAATGTAGCGGAGTAACTAAAGTAACTAAAGTAACTAGTAACTAAAGCTGTAACAGATGAATGTAGTGGAGTAACTAAAGTAACTAAAGTAACTAGTAACTAAAGCTGTAACAGATGAATGTAGCGGAGTAACTAAAGTAACTAAAGTAACTAGTAACTAAAGCTGTAACAGAGGAATGTAGCGGAGTAACTAAAGTAACTAGTAACTAAGGCTGTAACACATGAATGTAGAGGAGTAACTAAAGTAACTAGTAACTAAAGCTGTAACACATGAATGTAGAGGAGTAACTAAAGTAACTAGTAACTAAAGCTGTAACAGATGAATGTAGCGGAGTAACTAAAGTAACTAGTAACTAAAGCTGTAACAGATGAATGTAGAGGAGTAACTAAAGTAACTAGTAACTAAAGCTGTAACAGATGAATGTAGCGGAGTAACTAAAGTAACTAGTAACTAAAGCTGTAACAGATGAATGTAGCGGAGTAACTAGTAACTAAAGCTGTAACAGATGAATGTAGTAGAGTAACTAAAGTAACTAGTAACTAAAGCTGTAACAGATGAATGTAGCGGAGTAACTAAAGTAACTAGTAACTAAAGCTGTAACAGATGAATGTAGCGGAGTAACTAAAGTAACTAGTAACTAAAGCTGTAACAGATGAATGTAGCGGAGTAACTAGTAACTAAAGCTGTAACAGATGAATGTAGTAGAGTAACTAAAGTAACTAGTAACTAAAGCTGTAACAGATGAATGTAGTGGAGTAACTAAAGTAACTAGTAACTAAAGCTGGAACAGATGAATGTAGTGGAGTAACTAAAGTAACTAGTAACTAAAGCTGTAACAGATGAATGTAGCGGAGTAACTAAAGTAACTAGTAACTAAAGCTGTAACAGATGAATGTAGCGGAGTAACTAAAGTAACTAGTAACTAAAGCTGTAACAGATGAATGTAGCGGAGTAACTAGTAACTAAAGCTGTAACAGATGAATGTAGCGGAGTAACTAGTAACTAAAGCTGTAACAGATGAATGTAGTAGAGTAACTAAAGTAACTAGTAACTAAAGCTGTAACAGATGAATGTAGTGGAGTAACTAAAGTAACTAGTAACTAAAGCTGTAACAGATGAATGTAGTGGAGTAACTAAAGTAACTAGTAACTAAAGCTGTAACAGATGAATGTAGCGGAGTAACTAAAGTAACTAGTAACTAAAGCTGTAACAGATGAATGTAGCGGAGTAACTAAAGTAACTAGTAACTAAAGCTGTAACAGATGAATGTAGTGGAGTAACTAAAGTAACTAGTAACTAAAGCTGTAACAGATGAATGTAGCGGAGTAACTAAAGTAACTAAAGTAACTAGTAACTAAAGCTGTAACAGAGGAATGTAGCGGAGTAACTAAAGTAACTAGTAACTAAAGCTGTAACAGATGAATGTAGTGGAGTAACTAAAGTAACTAGTAACTAAGGCTGTAACAGATGAATGTAGTGGAGTAACTAAAGTAACTAGTAACTAAAGCTGGAACAGATGAATGTAGTGGAGTAACTAAAGTAACTAGTAACTAAAGCTGTAACACATGAATGTAGAGGAGTAACTAAAGTAACTAGTAACTAAAGCTGTAACAGATGAATGTAGTGGAGTAACTAAAGTAACTAGTAACTAAAGCTGTAACAGATGAATGTAGCGGAGTAACTAAAGTAACTAGTAACTAAAGCTGTAACAGATGAATGTAGTGGAGTAACTAAAGTAACTAGTAACTAAAGCTGGAACAGATGAATGTAGCGGAGTAACTAAAGTAACTAGTAACTAAAGCTGTAACAGATGAATGTAGCGGAGTAACTAAAGTAACTAGTAACTAAAGCTGTAACAGATGAATGTAGTGGAGTAACTAAAGTAACTAGTAACTAAAGCTGTAACAGATGAATGTAGAGGAGTAAAAAGTACAATATTTCTCTCTGAAATGTAGCGTAGTAGAAGTAGAAAGTGGCATGAAGAGAAAAAACTAAAAGTAAAAGTACAAGTACCTCAACATTTGGTACTGGAGTACAGTACTGGAGTACAGTACTGTACTCCAGTACTGGAGTACAGTACTGTACTCCAGTACTGGAGTACAGTACAGTACACACACACACACAGTACTGGAGTACAGTACTGGAGTACAGTACTGTACTCCAGTACTGTACTCCAGTACTGTACTCCAGTACTGGAGTACAGTACTGGAGTACAGTACTGTACTCCAGTACTGTACTCCAGTACTGGAGTACAGTACTGTACTCCAGTACTGGAGTACAGTACTGGAGTACAGTACTGTACTCCAGTACTGGAGTACAGTACTGTACTCCAGTACTGGAGTACTTACATACACATATATTCTACCACTGCCGATAAAATAACTTTGAAGAAAAGTTATTGTCCATTTCCACACAGATAAACGGCAGAGGAGACAGTTGCTAAAACGTACCTCTCCCTGGCTCGGACACAGCCGGAGGATGCGGTTGCTGTCGAACTCGTCCAGTCGGACCGCCTGGTGGAAGCTGCACTCGTCAACACGAACAGCAGCGCCGTAACCTCAACAGGAAGAAACGGAGACGGTTCAGACGCCAAGACTCACGGTGGATGTATACAGTACGGAGGCTCTACGCCGTAGCCTGCGGACGGGTCCTTCGTCCTTGTGAGGATTTAGACTTGTGTACTGATGTGTCTGCGTCGTTCTAGCGTGTCTCTATAGGAGAATAGCAGAGCTGGTCTGTGTGTGTGTGTGTGTGTGTGTGTGTGTGTGTGTGTGTGTGTGTGTGTATGTTGTATGTGTGTCTGTGTGTTTCTGTGTGTGTGTGTGTCTATGTGTGTGTGTGTGTGTGTCTATGTGTGTGTGTGTCTATGTGTGTGTATGTATGTCTGTCCGTGCGTCCGTCTGTCTGTCTGTCTGTGTCTGTGTGTGTGTGTATGTGTGTGTGTGTCTATGTGTGTGTCTCTGTCTGTCTGTCTGTGTGTGTGTGTCTCGGTCTGTCTGTCTGTGTGTGTGTGTGTCTGTGTGTGTGTCTCTGTCTGTGTGTGTGTGTCTCTGTGTGTGTGTGTGTGTGTGTGTGTGTGTGTGTCTCTCTCTCTGTGTGTATGTGTGTGTCTCTATGTGTGTGTGTGTGTGTGTCTCTATGTGTGTGTCTGTGTGTGTGTGTATGTGTGTGTCTGTGTGTGTGTGTGTGTCTATGTGTGTGTGTCTCTGTCTGTCTGTCTGTCTGTCTGTGTGTGTGTGTCTGTGTCTCTGTGTGTCTCTGTGTGTGTGTGTGTGTGTGTGTGTGTCTCTCTCTGTGTGTATGTGTGTGTCTCTATGTGTGTGTGTGTCTGTGTGTGTGTCTCTGTCTGTGTGTGTCTCTGTGTGTGTGTGTGTGTGTCTCTCTCTGTGTGTGTGTGTGTCTCTGTGTGTGTGTGTCTCTGTCTGTGTGTGTCTCTGTGTGTGTGTGTGTGTGTGTGTCTCTCTATGTGTGTGTGTGTGTGTGTGTGTCTCTCTATGTGTGTGTGTGTGTGTGTGTGTGTGTCTCTCTATGTGTGTGTGTCTCTGTGTGTGTGTGTGTCTCTCTATGTGTGTGTGTGTGTGTGTGTCTCTCTATGTGTGTGTGTCTCTGTGTGTGTGTGTGTCTCTCTATGTGTGTGTGTGTGTGTGTGTGTATCTGTGTGCGTTTTACCTCTGAGCTGTGACTTGCCGATGCTGAATTCTTCATTCAGACCGATTCGCATCTCTGTTGACCAAAGTCAACATGTTAAAGAGAGCGTGTGTGTTTGTGTACTTGTGAGGACCAAATCATGTGAAACATAACAAAACACAATGCTGTGAATGATGCTATCCTACTACAGAGAAGTAACGTAAAGGACCCCCCCCCCCCAAATGAGCTGAATCTGTTCATCAATAACTCACCCTGTGTTACCTTCAACTCCTAAAGAAGACTTTAAAGAATCCAAAAACAGAGAAGATTCTTGATGCATTTTTCGCTGACATTTGAAAATATATTACACACTTCCGCATAAACAGCAAACAGCGTGAGCGTTAACGTGGAAGTGATGTATATAGTAAACGTGTTTGGGAAGTAGTGAGCATACGACTGCACGGGTTGAGTGAGACGCTGTAGACAGACGTCTGGATTTAGTCTTACGGTTGTTGAACACCGCCTTCTATTACTTCAGTTCATCACCAATCTTCTCCGTTTTGGATTCTTTGTTCAGCGTGGAGGCCATGCGACAAAAGCAAACGTTTTCGTTAAGGAGGTTAGGTAACACGGTGGGAGTTATTTATATACAAATGATCATTTTGGGTGGCTTAAGTATTCCTTTAAGTCTATGAATGTACAATTTCTTTGGGACAATCGGTTCTTTACACTCATTTGGTCTGAAGTAGGGATCGAATCGATATGGATCAGCCTTAGCTGATGACCGATACAGGCTCCCGATTATTGAGCCGATATTTGGAGCCGATTCTGCTTTTGCTCCCTCAATTTAGGGCTGGACCATTTGGGCTAAAATCATAATCACGATTAATCGAACAAGTTACCTCGATTACGATTATTGAACGATTATTTAAAAAAAAAAAAAAAAAAAATTCTTATACTGTAAATATGTTCACGGTTATTTTTACGTGGCGGCCGTAATATGTTTTAAGGGGAAAGTACATTAACACACAGCAGGCGGCCGCGGAAATATTAAAGGAGGACTCCGGGCAATTTTTACGTTAATCCTGATGGCTATAAGTATGTGAGTACTGTCGATAGGAAAAAAAAACGAGCCGAATCGGTGCTAGCATCATGGAGCTACAGCAGCTAAGGCCGAGAGCAACAGCGTTACAGAAGGCTGGCTGTAGTCTTGCGCTGAAGTCCCGCGGGAATTCAGTTGTAGCAGGAAAAGGTAAACAGCAGATCGTAGCGTAGAAGAGTGGAGGTGTTCACAAGGGAAGAAGCTTGGAGTAACGTAACTATGGAGCTAGAGCCAGCCTTCAGTAACGCTATTACTGTACAAGAAACAGGCATCATTTGGCCCGTTTCCATGTAGTTACATAGTCACTGATATGATCATAACCGCTACAGTGCTCAATTACCTATTTTTGAGGGGGAAATAAACTTTTTTCGCCGCGAAAGCATGAACTGTCCTCTGGAGGACATCCACCAGACCAGCGGGCGCCCGTGGATTGTTGTCGGCCGCGGCAGGCGGGGAAGGCGGGGAGGAGGTAGAAGGATATGCCGGTCGGACCTGCTAGCCTGGCTAAGGCAACTAACACACAGTACGCCACTGCAGAGACTACTATTCACCAACGCCAGATGGATTGCACACAATATATATATATATATATATATATATATATATATATATATATATATATATATATATATATGCTACAAATACACACAGAACTGCTGCTTGATGATGATTACCGAAGCCTGGCTGGACACACTCACTCATCAGACGGCAGCTAGCAGCTAGCAGCTAACAGCTAGCAGCTAACAGGGTAGGTGAATTTAAACAATGTCTGAGTTGAAAGCGCTTCTTGTTGTCATGTAAGGGCCCTGTTCATGTTGCACAGACATTTTAGTTGCATTTTGTGTCTGTTAAGAGGCACAAAGGCACTCTTTATGATATGCCTCCATAACTGCCGTGTTAGCTAAGTGGGAGCTCTGGGCATTAGCTGCTGTAGCTCCATGATGCTAGCACCGATTCGGCTCGTTTTTTTTTTCCTATCGACAGTACTCACATACTTATAGCCATCAGGATTAACGTAAAAATTGCCCGGAGTTCTCCTTTAATAGGATTAAAAGACCGAAATAACCGACTTGGTAAAATTACGTCGGTTATAGGCTCTGAATTTCGGTTTCGATTATTTTTCGATTAATCATCCAGCCCTACCTCAATTAACATCATAGAAATGTAAACCCTGCCACACTGGATTTGTTTTCGGAATCTGCTCTGCCATTTCTTTAAAAATAATAACCAAAAACACAGATCAGTGTCACTTCTGCAATCATCTTACATTCATATCACCCAAATAATGTGTGCAATGTGCATCATATGGATGGATGCACTGCATATATATGGTTAACTGTGCAAGGGTGAAAGGCTTTCATCAACATCTACAACACAGCCTTGATGAGGCATTGCTTGCTGACATATTATAAGACAGATATAATCAGGTCATCACAAAATGTCCTTTGTCAACACATTTAAATAATTTAAGAAAACAATAAACCTGAAAAGTAGCCATTGAAAGAAAGAAAGTGCTTGATTTGTAATGTTAGACTGCTATGGTGCTGAAAGCCTGCCAGGCTTCCAGCACCATAGCAGTCTAACACTAGCCTGAAGTTATCCAGGGATGCACCGAATCCAGGATTTGGATTGAGCTGAATATTGGGCTTTTTGACGGGGTTGGGTTTCTGCAGAACCTTAGAATTTTGTCCCACTGAACCGAGCCCTACGCTTGCACTATGCACGCTACGCTGGTCGCCGTAATGACGGCGCCGTTGATCACGGGAAGGTGTTAACGTAGGTGGAGCGTTCAATGCAGCAGGCTGTGAGGAAGTGGAAATGGAACTGGGGAGCAGAAAAAGTGATGTTTGGCAGCACTTTCAGTCAAAAGAAGGCCGTTCAAGTCCAGCTACATGTTCAATCTGCAATGCTGATTAGTCTGGTGGTGGCGAGGACCCTAAACAATACACAACATCACCGCTGTTACAACATCTGGTATCAAACATCTGGAAGAAGACGAGTTGTGATGAAGGAATCTACAGACAGCAGCCAGAATGCAGTAACTTCAGGTACGGCAAAGGAAGGACAGTCCCTGCTGACTTCATTCATGTGTTGACTGAGTTCATGGACTGAGGATGGGAGGAGGACTCAGCAGAACCTCAACCAGCGGATTCGCTATTCGGCCGAACCGCAAAAATCTGGATTCGGTGCATCCCTAGTTGTAACCCTTTCACACTCCACCTGTCATGTTCAAACTCACCCGAGCAGCTCGGCATGTAACATTTGACTTTGATTTCTCCCTCGACGTCGGCCTTCATCAAAACTCCCTGCAGCAAAAGAAACAGGAAACCAGGTGAGCTTAAAACATGTTTCATTGTTTTCACCGTAACATCTAGCGGTAAACGCCGGCTTCAGAGTGCTGAATTAAAGAATGATCTTAAGAGTCTCAGGGCTCCTATCTCGCTCAAAGCTCCGACGCAAAGCCCGACGCCAGTGTCTTTGCTAGTCTAAGACCAACGCAGTTGTCAATTTCCCGTCCAGCTCCTGCGACCATCTGAGGCCCATAGGCGTGCTGGTCTTACAGGGAGGTGTGTTCAGGTGCATTCTGGGCGTGCTGGTCTTACAGGGAGGTGTGTTCAGGTGCATTCTGGGCGTGCTGGTCTTACAGGGAGGTGTGTTCAGGTGCATTCTGGGCGTGCTGGTCTTACAGGGAGGTGTGTTCAGGTGCATTCTGGGCATGCTGGTCTTACAGGGAGGTGTGTTTAGGTGCATTCTGGGCGTATTGCTATCTTGAGGCAGAGGGAAGTGATGGCACCATTGACCAACAACAACCTGGTCTAAAGTCAGTAACGCAGCATTTCATTGTTATTTTAACAGAGCATTAGTAATATGCTCCTAGGCTCGTGCACACACACACACACATGCAGAAGATTACTAATAAAAATATTACAGTGCAAATCCTCCATCATAACAGCAATGCTCCAAGATCCAAACGCGCCTGGCTTTTAAAGGGAATGGGAGATGATCTCTGATTGGTTGATTGCATGTTACGCCCAGAACACACCTCTGATTAATGAAGACACTAAGTCCAACCCTTTAGAACCATGACCCGGACCACGGACCCTTTTTACCGCCGTCAAACTAGCAAAAGTGGATTTGGACACGCCCTAAACACACCTGCACCAGGCGCTTCACGCCGTGCGCTTACATCGTTAAAATAGGGCCCTACAACTGAAACTTGACATTAAATAATAACCAGTTCTAATAAGCACATTGAAGACATTTTTGTTTCTCCAGACAGCTGTTGTTACTCACGTTGGAGCCGATGACGACCGACATCCTCTCGATCACGTCCACGAATATCTCGCTCTTCCCTCCCTGGAAACAAACAAAATGCAAGATGAAAATGTGAGCTTATAAAGTCTCACAGACTGACATGGCATATTCACACATATTCAAATACTACAGGGTTGAAGAAAAGTAAAATGACAGATGGAATACAGAAATAACATAGCTAAAGTATGAGGAGAATAAGCATAGTATCTGCAGCTCTGGGTTAATGTACGGCAAAGGAAGGACAGTCACAGCTAAAAACGGGTGTTGATTGGCTCTTGAGATAGGGTACACATAGGCCTATGGTAATTGTTAAAATATTTTTTACCCCACTTGTCTTCCTGGTATAATATTGCCTATTCTTTTTTTTACAGTTAATATAAAATAAAATGAAAATACACTGCTGTGGACATTGTTGACTTCATTAATGTGTTGACTGAGTTCATGGACTGAGGATGGGAGGAGGATTCGGTAGAATCTCAACCAGTGGATTCGGTATTCGGCCTAACCCCAAAAATCTGGATTCGGTGCATCCCTAGTTGAAACTTTGTCAAATTCAAAAATCACATTTAGGTTCGTCCAACAATCAACGCATTGGTTTCTGCAGTTCAATACAGATTTAAACATTTTCTATTAGCACACTTACAAAAAGGTAAGACGTTTGCTCTTCTTCCCGTTCTAAAAAATGTCTGGAATAATGTCAGAAATGACACATCCTTTAAGAAGCTGCTGATTCTACAACGTATACACGTTAATACCAGGCAGCTTCACAAACTTCTCCCGTCTCTGGTGTCTTCACGCGTGGGTTTCTATTAGAGGAGACACACCAGCCTGATAATCGGCCGTCGGACCGTCTGGCGAGGTCGGTGACTTGAGTCTGTTCGGTGTGTCCCGTGCCGTCGTCCGTCTGAGGAGCCGTCGGCCTTCATTTGGGCCGACCAGACATGTTCAGTCGGAGACAGGACAGTCGGGACTCACCTGGAGATGGGGAGCTGATGAGCCTCTCAAAATCTGATGAAGATCTGTTAACCTGACCTTTGTTGATCGGAAATGAAGACAGATTCAGCGACTGCACGGCCTATTCCTCTCTTAACATGTTCTCAGGAACACGTTACGGTGAACTATCTTAGTCCGATATGAGATCGGATTCTGAACGAGCCGCCATGACCGTCTGGCTGTGACTTTCCGGAGAAAAAAGACCCACGTGACGCGTTCGTCCAATCAGCTGCCGGTTTTCATTTTCTGGGAAATAATCAGACTGTTAATGGAAACAATACAGAGCAGCGCCGCCTGCTGCTATGGAGACGTATTACGTCTCACGCACGTGCAGAGCGTACGCTCAAGTCGGCGTCTCTTCGATGTGTTCTGAGGCACTTTTTTGAACCTCGGGGACCCGACTGATCAGTCCGACTGGCTTTACTGCCGACGGTCGGGCGTCTGCTTGGTGTGTCAGGGCCTTTATGATGATAAAATCACTGATTATTTACATGGAGTCTGGTGGCGATATGCTGGCTCTATACACGCTAAAAGTCCTGATTATTTACATGGAGTCTGGTGGAAATATGCTGGCTCTATACACGCTAAAAGTCCTGATTATTTACATGGAGTCTGGTGGAAATATGCTGGCTATATACACGCTAAAAGTCCTGATTATTTACATGGAGTCTGGTGGAGATATGCTGGCTCTATACACGCTAAAAGTCCTGATTATTTACATGGAGTCTGGTGGCGATATGCTGGCTCTATACACGCTAAAAGTCCTGATTATTTACATGGAGTCTGGTGGAAATATGCTGGCTCTATACACGCTAAAAGTCCTGATTATTTACATGGAGTCTGGTGGAAATATGCTGGCTATATACACGCTAAAAGTCCTGATTATTTACATGGAGTCTGGTGGAGATATGCTGGCTCTATACACGCTAAAAGTCCTGATTATTTACATGGAGTCTGGTGGAGATATCCTGGCTCTATACACGCTAAAAGTCCTGATTATTTACATGGAGTCTGGTGGAGTTTGGTGATGGTGATTTTGGGGCTTTTTCATGTTAAACTAAAAGGATCTTACTCTTTAACAGAAACAGTGGAAAGACGTACCAAGACATATTTAAAGGTTTATAAATATGCGTTATGTGGAATATTAGAAAATAATAAAACATGTGAGTCTGAAAAGGTTAAAAACGTGTCGATGTTGTTTCTCTGCAGGCTGCTGATGTACCTGTAGCTTCGCTGTGATCTGCCGCCAAAGAGGTACGATTTTATTTCACTGGGATTTGGGGTGTTATTTAGTGTCAGGTTGGTGTGTCAGGGCCTTTAAAAGACTAAATTAAACTCTGGAAATTGGAAAATGACCCACACATAAAAGCCCCAGAGACTCTCAGACTTCCCCACAGACTGGACAGACTTCCCCGTCTAAAACGAAATGTTCCAGGACTTTTCCAGACCAGTGGGAACTATTTTAGAAGGTTTTATTTTGGGTGTTTTATTTAATTTCTATTTTGTCCGCTCCTCTGTCTGTATTGTGTGTCACAGCAGCTGTGTTCGCCCTAACCAAACTAATCTCTGTGATGCGTAATATGCCTTTTAGCTGTGTAACCATCTAACAACAACAACAATCCCTTTAAAAGCCAGGTACGTTTGGACCTTGGAGCATTGCTGTTATGATGGAGGATATTTACCTTAATATTTTGATTTGTAATCTTTTGCATATTTTTGCATGTTTGTGTGCTGCTGTGCATAAGAGGAAAAACTTTCTCTCTCTGTCTGTCTGTCTGTCTGTCTCTCTGTCTGCTTGTCTGTCTCTGTCTTCCTGTCTGTCTGTC
>CM042328.1:3890773-3898273 GCA_023566125.1 Zingel zingel | reverse complement strand
GAATCAGGACAGGAGAGAGACAGACACGGGACAGGAGAGAGACAGACACGGGACAGGAGAGAGACAGGAATCAGGACAGGAGAGAGACAGACACAGGACAGGAGAGAGACAGGAATCAGGACAGGAGAGAGACAGGAATCAGGACAGGAGAGAGACAGACACGGGACAGGAGAGAGACAGACACGGGACAGGAGAGAGACAGACACGGGACAGGAGAGAGACAGGAATCAGGACAGGAGAGAGACAGACATGGGACAGGAGAGAGACAGGAATCAGGACAGGAGAGAGACAGACACGGGACAGGAGAGAGACAGGAATCAGGACAGGAGAGAGACAGACACAGGACAGGAGAGAGACAGACACAGGACAGCAGAGAGACAGACACGGGACAGGAGAGAGACAGGAATCAGGACAGGAGAGAGACAGGAATCAGGACAGGAGAGAGACAGGAATCAGGACAGGAGAGAGACAGACACGAGACAGGAGAGAGACAGACACAGGACAGGAGGGAGACAGGAATCAGGACAGGAGAGAGAGACAGACACAGGACAGCAGAGAGACAGGAATCAGGACAGGAGAGAGACAGACACGGGACAGCAGAGAGACAGGAATCAGGACAGGAGAGAGACAGAGAGAGAGAGGGACAGAGAGAGAGAGGAGAGACAGACAAGCAGACAGACAAACAGACAGAGAGAGACACAGACACACAGAGAGAGACACTCAGACAGACAGACACAGGACAGGAGGGAGACAGGAATCAGGACAGGAATCAGGACACAGCAGCAGTGCCCCCTGCCGGTGACATACGATATAAATATTATTTACAACCCTTTCATTTCATTATGTAACTAAATGTGCAGCTTCACTGTGGATGACTCGTCATCTAAGAAGATAGCTAAAAATGCTGCAAAGATTAATTAGTTGTCGACTATTAAATGTATCGACAAATATATTTTGTGTATGTGTTGGTATCTGTGTGTGTGTGTGTGTCTCTGTGTCTGTGTGTCTGTCTCTCTGTGTGTCTCCGTGTCTGTGTCTCTATGTATGTGTGTGTGTGTGTCTCTGTGTCTCTATGCGTGTGTCTCTGTGTGTCTGTGTGTGTGTCTCTATGTATATGTGTGTGTGTGTGTGTGTCTCTCTCTGTGTGTGTGTGTGTGTGTGTCTCTGTCTCTATGCATGTGTCTCTGTGTGTCTCCGTGTCTGTGTGTGTGTCTCTATGTATGTGTGTGTGTGTGTGTGTGTCTCTGTGTCTGTGTGTGTGTGTGTGTGTGTGTGTGTGTGTGTCTCTGTGTGTGTGTGTGTGTCTCTGTGTGTGTGTGTGTGTGTCTCTGTGTGTGTGTCTCTGTGTGTGTATGTGTGTGTGTCTCTGTGTCTGTCTCTATGCGTGTGTGTCTCTGTGTCTGTCTCTATGCGTGTGTCTCCGTGTCTGTGTGTGTATATCTATGTATGTGTGTGTGTGTGTGTGTGTGTGTGTGTGTGTGTGTGTGTGTGTGTGTGTGTCTCTGTGTGTCTGTGTGTGTGTGTGTGTGTGTGTGTGTCTCTATGTGTGTGTCTCCGTGCCTGTCTGTGTGTCTGTATTGCAATATCGATTTGAACCGGAGTTGAGGACAGTAACGTTAACTAAATAGCATCACCCCGTACATAGGAATAAAACAAGTTATTCTGTGTTAAAGTCTCATGTATTTCCTGCCGAATTGATCAGAAGCTCCAGATGAGTCAGCACAACACTTGAACACGTTTTTAATATGAATATGGGGTGTAAAAACGACCAAAAGTAAGTTAAATTGACAGAAATTGTAACGACATTCGTCACAATCAGAATCAAGGAGTTACCCTACGTGGAATTGCCATGGTGACTGATGCTTACATACACAAAATAAACATATTACACTTCTTTGATTAGCTGTATTTCCAGTTGATGTTGTACTTACCCGCAGTAGACTGTCAGTGGAGCATACAGTAGGTTTCTTTAGCCGTTTGTCACTGCGCCATGTTTTGCTAACCGTCCTGCTAACGGCTAAACAAGCTAACGTTACCGTTACCGTTAGAGTTAAAGTTAGCTACCTAAACGTCGTTCCATGATAGGTACGTCAACGCTGATGAAATTCTACAAATAAAATGGTTAAGAGAAGCAGGAAAAGCTGCATTTAAATACAATTAAAAGGTATGTTATTCGATGTCTGGCTCTCAACTGACAGACTAATGTTTACAAACCGGGTCAAAAAGATGGCGGATGTCGTTACAGCGCCGTCTGCTGTACAGGCGGCCCTACTCTCCCTCTGATTGGCTAGAGTGTCTGGGTAAGCCAATCAGAGGCAGAGTAAGACAGAGTAAGGCGGGACATGCCTTCGCCCTCCTAGGAAATACACGTTTGGAAATACCCGTGTACTGGCGGATAATTTACGTGCTTTAACGGAATTAGGTCAAATAATATATTTTTCGTATAAGATAGCTAGATGTTAAAATAACTATAATGGCCTTCTGATAATACATGCATTCAGATTTAGTTATTTAGTCACATAAACATAGCTTGTAGCTATGTCACCTAAACAGCAGGCGGCAGCAGAGGCGGGAATTCATACCCTAACCCTAACCAATCACACTCCTCCTGTCGACATTAACCAACCGAAACAGAGCAGGCAGCATGTGATAGCCAATCAGAGGCAGAGTAGGGCGGGTCATGTCGTCGCCATGCCTTCTCTGACCTAGGAAAAGAAATATAGCGCACTAGTAGACGGATAATTCCTTCCATAGTATCGGTTTCTATACCGTGTGACCCAGTTCATCATGAAGTAAGTAAACATTTTTAATTTAAAAATAATTACTTGGGTTGGTTTCTACTCTTCGGCCTCAATTGTACACGACCGTGGTATCTATCCTCCTATGTACGCCAGTGCTAACAGCTAACTAACCAAACTTAGCTTCCTCTCCACGTACATTCTAGTTGCTCCGAACAGCGTTGAAATATCTGAGCGTTTAATCATTGACTTTGAACGGCTTGTAAACATACACCCTAAAACACAACTACCAACGTTATAATGAACATTTAGAAGCAGTTAATTAATTCGGCTTAATTCAAACAGTTCCTATATCAACAATATCGGAGCTTTTTGGTGTGCTTGCATGGCTCCTGTTGTGGCCCACCACTGCCAGGTTTGTTGAAGGAGAATTTGTTTTTATTTCTAATTATTCGAGTTGGGTTGATTTGCCGAATTCAATAAAGAATCCTAATCTTACACTCTTCCATCTTTACTTATCTCTCGCACTTGCATTATTCCCGTTAAGTGTGAAACATAAAATTGGACGTAATTTGAATGGAGTCTGGCGTGAAGGATTCTACATACATAGCTTCCCATAACTTGTGATGCAGTGTGTTTAGAGTGCTTTTTGGGGACTAAAAGTGAGCCCATTACATACACATCGGGTCTATAGTGTATTCACCATATTTAGATCTTTATTTTGCATAAATGTTAGTATAACTTCACTCTATGGACTTTTACCTGCACTGCTTACTATGTTCTGAAATGCCTTTTCATACCACTACTCTTCCTGTGTATTTCACACTTATTGCACCTCTGCTTGGATGCTGAACGGCATGTCATTGTCTCAGTGACTGGACTCTGTGTTGAATTAAAAAAAAAACTCAAACAAGTGACAAAAAGCTGGACAAAAACAACAAAAACGTTGAAGAAAATGCGACAAAAAGCTTAAAATGGAACAAAAACTTTGAAAAAAGCTCAGTTTTCATTCAAACTTTTCATGTAATAGCGTCCTACTGATTAATTAATTAATTAATTGAAAAAAGCTCCGTTTTGATACCATTTAGACACCACTTTTGGACAAAACGTATTGTCAATAATAGGAGGTAAACTCTGGAATAGCTCGCCCCTCCCAATAAGAGAGAGTCCGACATTCAACACCTTTAAAACAGAGATGCACTCACTTATAACAGTCCCACATTCAACACCTTTAAAACTCATTTAAAACAGAGATGCACTCACGTTTAACTGTCCCACATTTCATCACCCACACACTTTCACTGCTGAATGCAGTATAGAGGTGGATGAATAACCTCTCGTCATGGAGCGCTGTATGACTGCTGGTTGTCTCTGTTAGTCTTATGTCACCTGCCTAGGGACTGCAGATGGAAAGTAGTTATTTTAACTAATCCTGGTATATTTACATGTTGTTTTTATACAACAATGTTCATAAATATGCACGGTCCCTATAACTAATAAATGAATAAATAAAAAATGGAACAAAAACTTAGAAAAAAGCTCCGTTTTCATTCAAACTTTTCATGTAATAGCGTGCTACTGATTCATTTTTCTTTTTCATGTGTGGCAGCCAGGGTCACAGCTAGAGCTGGGCAATATATATTGATATTATATCGATATCGTGATATGAGACTAGATAGCGTCTTAGATTTTGGATATCGTAATATGACATAAGTGTTGTCATTTTCTGATCTTTCCAGACTGTTAACTGTTCTGTTATTTGCCTTTACCCACTTAGACATCATGTCCACATTACTGATGATTATTAATCAAATATCTCATTGTGTAAATATTTTGTGAAAGCACCAATAGTCAACACTACAATATCGTTGCGGTATAGATATCGTACGGAGCCCTCCTGGTCCCACTTTGTCAAAAAAATTAATTATAACTATCTCGTGGCCTCAAGACAGTGAAGTGGGACCAGGGGGCCTCCTTAATATCGAGGTATTTGGTCAAAAATATTGAGATATTTGATTGTCTCCGTGTCGCCCAGCCCTAGTACGCTCCCGTATCCGGCCAAGCTTCTTTTCTAAACCCCAACGGCTGTATTTTACATTTTACATAAAATTTTGTGTGTAACTTTTTGATATTAATGAACGTCCGTTAGATTCAAGCCATTACCAAATGAGTTGCTAGTTAAGACCATCAGCTCCACACATCTCTCTCTGTATGTCTCAGTGGGACTATGTTCAGGAGATGGTGGCGTCCGGCGAGTTTCCCGCCCAGAAACTGGAGATAATGACCTCTTATTATTGTTATTGAAAAAAAAAAAAAACTTGAAAAATTGTGGGGGGAAAAAAGACCAAAAAAAAAAAAAAAAAAGGCGACAAAGACATTGAAATAAATTGTCCAAAAAAGATTTTCGAAATAAGCGGAAAAAATGTAAAAAAAAAAAAAAAAAAAAAAAAAGGAGCCCAGAATGGATTATTGTTATTGAAAATAACCTTGAAAACTTTGTGGGGAAATGAATTACTAGTTTGTCGCGTTAAAAGGTGACAAATTGCAAAAAAAACCCTCAAACTCTTGATGACGGGCTCTTCAGAAGAGGTCATTATCTCCAGTTTCTGGGCGGGAAACTCGCCGGACGCCACCATCTCCTGAACATAGTCCCACTGAGACATACAGAGAGAGATGTGTGGAGCTGATGGTCTTAACTAGCAAGTCATTTGGTAATGGCTTGAATCTAACGGACGTTCATTAATATCAAAAAGTTACACACTAAAGCTTTATGTAAAATGTAAAATACAGCCGTTGGGGTTTAGAAAAGAAGCTTGGCCGGATACGGGAGCGTACTAGGGCTGGGCGACACGGAGACAATCAAATATCTCAATATTTTTGACCAAATACCTCGATATTAAGGAGGCCCCCTGGTCCCACTTCACTGTCTTGAGGCCACGAGATAGTTATAATTAATTTTTTTTGACAAAGTGGGACCAGGAGGGCTCCGTACGATATCTATACCGCAACGATATTGTAGTGTTGACTATTGGTGCTTTCACAAAATATTTACACAATGAGATATTTGATTAATAATCATCAGTAATGTGGACATGATGTCTAAGTGGGTAAAGGCAAATAACAGAACAGTTAACAGTCTGGTAAGTTCAGAAAATGACAACATTTATGTCATATTACGATATCCAAAATCTAAGACCCTATCTAGTCTCATATCACGATATCGATATAATATCAATATATATTGCCCAGCTCTAGCTGTGACCCTGGCTGCCACACATGAAAAAGAAAAATGAATCAGTAGCATGCTATTACATGAAAAGTTTGAATGAAAACTGAGCTTTTTTCTAAGTTTTTGTTCCATTTTAAGCTTTTTGTCGCATTTTCTTCAACGTTTTTGTTGTTTTTGTCCAGCTTTTTGTCACTTGTTTGAGTTTTTTTTTTAATTCAACACAGAGTCCAGTCACTGAGACAATGACATGCCGTTCAGCATCCAAGCAGAGGTGCAATAAGTGTGAAATACACAGGAAGTGTAGTGGTATGAAAAGGCATTTCAGAACATAGTAAGCAGTGCAGGTAAAAGTCCATAGAGTGAAGTTATACTAACAAGTATGCAAAATAAAGATCTAAATATGGTGACTCCACTATAGACCCGATGTGTATGTAATGGGCTCACTTTTAGTCCCCAAAAAGCACTCTAAACACACTAAATGAAATGTGAAGAGATGGAAAAGAGAGTGTAAGGTTAGGAATGTCATATCACGATGTCGATAATATCGATATATATTGCCCGGGCCTACTCCGTGTCCTCCTTGGTTACTAGCAACTGCGTGGAGGAGGGGTGGGGGGTGCGTGCGCGATCACAGAAGGCTTGTATCATGTGGACGCGGCGACAGTGTTGTTGTAATTCCTTATACTTCCTCAAGGGGGCGACATAAACTAGTCACTGCAGCTTTAAAGTGTTTGTCCGTGGTGTGCTTTCAGTCCGCTGACTAAGGTGAAGCTGATCAACGAGCTGAATGCGCGCGAGGCGAGTCTCGGGGTGAAGGAGTCCGTTTCCTGGCACAGCGAGTACAAAGACAGCGCCTGGGTGTTCGTCGGTAAGATCGGAAAATAATAATAATAATAATAGGAAACTAATGTTTGTGTTTCCTCACCAGGGTTCAAGGTTAAGGTTTCTTTCACTTGTTTGGAAGTCGATTTTTATTTTTTACAATTTTTTTCAGCTTTTTTTTTCTGACAAAAAGGTTCAGAAATAAACGTCCGAATTTTTATTTTTTTATTTTTTTACGTTTCTTCCCCCCCCCCCCCTCCCCCCCATACAAAAAATACAGTTAAAAAAAATAAAAATTCGGATGTTTTTTCTGAACTTTTTTGTCAGGAAAAAAATGTCAAAAGTGTCAAAAAAATAACTAATTAAAGCATAAAAAATGAAGTCAAGTTCTCTATAAATTAACATTAATAATTATATTTGATAAATATTTCTCGGAAGCAACGTTACGTTGAACCCTGCCTCCGAAATTTGAGGAAGAAAAATATTTTACTGGAAGTTTTCAGCATTTTATATCAACCGGTCCTTTATGCTTTTCACATTTTTTTTTTTTTTAGCTTTTCAAAATGTTTTTTTGTTTTTAAAAATGTTATTTTTTTTTTTTGGTGTGTCTAACTGTTCAGATGCACCAATCAGGGCCAGGGGTCATGTCTAACTGTTCAGATGCACCAATCAGGGCCAGGGGGGGTGTCTAACTGTTCAGATGCACCAATC
>CM042328.1:3878273-3885773 GCA_023566125.1 Zingel zingel | reverse complement strand
AGAGAGAGACTTTGAAAGAGAGAGAGAGAGAGAGAGAGACTATGAAAGGAAAAGAGTTTGACGGAGAAGTGACGGTGATAGACGACAAGAGACAGACAGAGACATTGATCGGAGGAAATAGAGAGAGAGACAGTGATAGAAGGAGAGAGACAGAGAGAGAGGGACAGTGATAGGAGAGAGACAGGTAAGAGAGAGGGACAGTGATAGAAGGAGAGAGAGATAAGAGAGAGGGACAATGATAGGAGCGAGAGAGAGATAAGAGAGAGGGACAGTGATAGGAGAGAGAGATAAGAGAGAGGGACAGTGATAGGAGAGAGAGATAAGAGAGAGGGACAGTGATAGGAGAGAGAGATAAGAGAGAGGGACAGTGATAGCAAACAGACAGAGAGAGACAGAGAGAGGGACAGTGATAGGAGGAGAGAGACAGACAGAGAGAGGGACAGTGAGAGGAGAGAGAGATAAGAGAGAGGGACAGTGAGAGGAGAGAGACAGAGAGAGGGACAGTGAGAGGAGAGAGATAGGAAAGAGAGACAGTGGTAGACAAAGAGACAGACCGAGACTATGAAAGGAAAAGAGTTTGACGGAGAAGTGACGGTGATAGACGACAAGAGACAGACAGAGACATTGATCGGAGGAGAGAGAGAGACAGACAGTGATAGAAGGAGAGACAGAGAGAGAGAGAGGGACAGTGATAGGAGAGAGAGAGATAAGAGAGAGGGACAGTGATAGGAGAGAGAGAGATAAGAGAGAGGGACAGTGATAGAAGGAGAGAGAGATAAGAGAGAGGGACAGTGATAGAAGGAGAGAGAGATAAGTGATAGAAGGAGAGAGAGATAAGAGAGAGGGACAGTGATAGAAGGAGAGAGAGATAAGAGAGAGGGACAGTGATAGAAGGAGAGAGAGATAAGAGAGAGAGAGGGACAGTGATAGGAGCGAGAGAGATAAGAGAGAGGGACAGTGAGAGGAGAGAGACAGAAAGAGAGAGGGACAGTGCTAGGAGAGAGACAGACAGGTGTAAACACTGACATGTCTAACTGTCTTCACCGTCCGACCCTGAGAGCCTCCCCGTCTCCCCTAACAACTGTGATAACCAACGCCCCCCCCCCCAACATGTCTGGACAAGATGGCTGCCTGTGCAGTTAAATGTGTCTTTAAATGTTTGTATTGTTTGAGTTTTGTAATAAAACAAACAAACGTCTTCACGTTGTCTCTCGTGTTTTGGGGCAGCTCATCAATCAGAATCCCTCCGACCGTTTACTACAGACACAGATCCTGCTTCTCCTTCTTCTTCTGCATTCCCCCGCATTATTGAGACATTTCTTTATTAATAGAGGGAAATTAAAGCTGCAATGGGCAGATCTTTATCAACACACACACACGCACACACACACCGAGACACACACACACTTACCGAGACACATACATACATACAGACACACACACACACACACCGAGACACACACACACTTACCGAGACACACACACTTACTGAGACACATACATACAGACACACACACACACTTACCGACACACACACACACACACACACACACTTACCGACACACACACACACACACACACACACACACACACACACACACACACACACACACACTTACCGAGACACACACACACACTTACCGAGACACACACACACACTTACTGAGACACACACACACTTACCGAGACACATACAGACACTTACCGAGACACACACACACGTTTGTTTCCCTATCTTTGTGGGGACCCGTCATTGACATAATGCATTCCCTAGCCCCTTACCCTAACCTTAACCATCACCACTAGATGCCTAACCTTAACCCTTACCCTCACCCTAACCATAACCTAATTCTAACCCTAATCCTAAAACCAAGTCTTAACCCTCAAACAGACCTTTAACCTTGTGGGCTCCAGCATTTTGGGCCCACAAAGCTGGTCGGACCCCACAAGTATACTGTATTCCCCAGTTTTTCGACCCCAAGAATATAGACACACGCACACACACACACACACACACACACACACACACACACACACATAAAATAACCTTCAGAAATGAGAACAGGTATGCAACATTTCATAAAAACAAATGTACACACACACAATAATAAATAATTATTCATATATACAATAATTGGCAGCGTCTGTCCTCCATACTTATCAAGTGTTACTTTATAGCTTCAGCTAACCGTTCGCAGTACATATAACAATGTGATTGGCTCTGTGATTGGATGTTTTGTTAGTGAAATGCACCCTGGGAGTTGTAGTCTGGCTTCTCTCCTTTAGTTTTATGTCCACGTTTTGACTTTTTTTAATCAAAAGAAGTACAGTTTTTGGATTATTCATTCAACAGGAGAGTTTGATGTGCATTGAAAAGGTTACGTTTGGCTTCCTTCCCTCGTCTTTCTTCTGCATCAAAAAGCCGAGCGAACGCTAACAAACACACAGGGAAAAACACGTAGCTGTCTGTTTTCATATAAAATACACCGTCGTTAATAATTAATTTACAATATCCTAAAACATGTCTTAGAAAGTGGAAGTCAGCGGTGTTTCCTCTGTGTATTTGTTTTTAATATCACCAAACTCCACCAGACTCCATGTAAATAATCAGGACTTTTAGCGTGTATAGAGCTAGCATATTTCCACCAGACTCCATGTAAATAATCAGTACTTTTAGTGTGTATAGAGCCAGCATATCTCCACCAGACTCCATGTAAATAATCAGGACTTTTAGTGTGTATAGAGCCAGCATATTTCCACCAGACTCCATGTAAATAATCTACTTTTAGCGTGTATAGAGCCAGCATATTTCCACCAGACTCCATGTAAATAATCAGGACTTTTAGTGTGTATAGAGCTAGCATATTTCCACCAGACTCCATGTAAATAATCTACTTTTAGCGTGTATAGAACCAGCATATTTCCACATGTAAATGGGTGAATTAAGGGTTTAGTTCAACCAAACCAGAGTGATGATTGTTGGAACAGTGGAAAGATGAACCAAGACGGCTTTTGATAGTTTAATTTAGTTTCTGTCCACTTTGAATGAAGTGTGTTTTAAGATGATAAAAGTCCTGATTATTTACATGGAGTCTGGTGGAAATATGCTGGCTCTATACACGCTAAAAGTCCTGATTATTTACATGGAGTCTGGTGGAAATATGCTGGCTCTATACACGCTAAAAGTCCTGATTATTTACATGGAGTCTGGTGGAGTTGGGTGATGGTGATTTTGGGGCTGTTTTTGCTGCTTTTTCCCCTTTTGCAAGGGTTTTTTTTGGACAGTTTGTCTTTTTCTGCACTTTTTCTGAAATGTGTAGCTTTTGACATTTTTGTCTTTTTTTAAAAAGTTTGTTTTCCACCAATTTTTTCGATGTTTTTGTCAACGCATTTGCTGCTTTTCTGATTTTGTTGCCTTCTTCTTTGACATTTTTTGTCGCCTTTTTCAAGGTCCTTGGGCGCTTTTTTCCGAAATTAGTCACCTTTTGACTTTTTTGTCATGTCTGCAAGTACATGCAGACGTGTGTCAGGACCTCCCTAGACATTTGGAGATCTCTACCCCCCCCCACTTGTTCACAGACCAGTAATGACAGAAACATTGTTCAGATTATCCGTTTTTAATAATACAATTATAACGTTTTACAGTTTTAATTTGAGTTGTACAGTAGTAGTAGTAGAGTTCAAACCACGTCAGCAGGAGGAGAAAAAAGTTTTTTTCTGACGTATAGCTAGCTTTCTCCGTGTTTAAACACCTTGTTTTGTTTGTATTGTTGACAGTTAAATACCTAATATACTGTATGTTGACTTGTTTGCATATTCACAGCTGCCCTGGGTCACACCACGCACTCTCTCTATCTTAGCTGTAGAAATAGGCAAAAGATTTCGGCTCTTGTCCGTCTGTTTCTCAGGAAAACGGAAAAAGTACCTGCCGGATTTTCACGAAAATTGGTGGAAGGGTAAAGTACGGGCCGAGGAAGAAGCCACCACATTTTGGAGTGAATCCGAATCACGGAGGCGGAGAGCAGAGCAGGGGGGAGTCAGTCACACGTGTAAGTCACCGGCAAGTCTCAAGTCTTTAGTGTGATTTAGGCTTCTGCGGTATATCTATGCCGTGGTTACATACATAGTTACGTAGAGATACCGACCCTACGCCGTAGCCTGACGTCACCGCTCAAAAACTGTAACTACGCGTGGCTCGGCCGTGGCTCGGTAACGTTGCATTACCCCTACACTCACATTGCCAGACCCTCCTGCGGAGGAAGGTCTGGTGAGTCCACATTCCGGGATGGGAGGAAATAACCTGCTCTGGATTATCGGCATTTCTTTAAACCAATCACAATCATCGTGGGCGGGGCTAAGCTCCGGACGGAGCCACGGTGCCTCTGCTGAATAGTCTCGGGAAGGAACTTGCTTTGGTGGAACGTGTGGACGTTCAGAAGTAGTTTTGGTCGTGCAACAGCACGAAGATGTTCCAAAAACAAAACGTAACTTAAAAAACTTACAAAAAAAGAAAGAATACGGCCTGGATGTTACAAAAGTCAAGTCCTTTTCAAGTCATCTTGACTCGAGTCAAAGTCAAGTCGAGTCATTTATCAGTCAAGCAAGTCTCAAGTCTTCAAATTGGCGACTCGAGTCATGGCGTGTGACTCAAGTCAGACTCGAGTCAGGTCGTGTGACTCGAGTTAGACTCGAGTCATGGCGTGTGACTCGAGTCAGACTCGAGTCAGGTCGTGTGACTCGAGTTAGACTCGAGTCATGGCGTGTGACTCGAGTCAGGTCGTGTGACTCGAGTCAGACTCGAGTCAGGTCGTGTGACTCGAGTTAGACTCGAGTCATGGCGTGTGACTCGAGTCAGACTCGAGTCATGGCGTGCGACTCCAGTCCCCTCTCTGGCAGACATTGCGAGACCGAGAGAGCGTTTGTCCTGCATTCACGTGGTGTCGGAACAATCGTAAAAACGAGTTCCCGACTTTAATTTTGTTGTTGTTGCAAAAACAGTCGTCATGTCCTAAACAAACAGGTTCAGTTCCAGACACGTCAGGGCTCAGAGGTATCTGCTGAAGGTGTGTGTGTCTCTGTGTGTGTGTGTGTGTGTGTCTCTGTGTGTGTGTGTGTGTGTCTGTGTGTCTGTGTGTGTGTGTGTGTGTGTGTGTATATCAGAGGTATCTGCTGAAGTTGAGAGAAAAGTTCAGACGATTAAGGTTTCTTTTTAACCACACAAAGATAACACGGTCCGTCCGTCGTGTGTCCATCCTTAAACACATTCCTCTCACATGAGTTCAGTTTCTTATTTCCCTGGGCAGGTTTTTTCCGTCAGAAAGCATTTGAAGAGGAAGAGGAGGAAGACGAGGAGGAGGAAGAGGAGGAAGACGAGGAGGAGGAAGAGGAGGAAGACGAGGCTGGCGGTAGAAAAGTTAAGGCGCTGGCGGCTCAAACAGGCTGCAGGAAGAGGCTTCTTCCTCCGTTTAACTGCTTTCATCTGAGGTTTAAAGGAGGTCTGGAGGATCAGAGCGGACGCCACAGCTCGGCTCGTTTCCGCAGCGGTGAAATCACCGGGCCGCCGAAAACGTGCAGTCGGCGCCGCTCGGAAGACACGTGTTCACATTATTCTGCTTCGCTTTAACTGCCAGCAGCCGTTCGGGCAAGCAGCCCATTCTTTGGAGCCTTTTGTTTAGTTCCTGTGAACTTTTAGTGAGTAAGTTAATATTAATGAATGTCCTATATATCGGCACGCCGATATTATTGGCCGATACATTAGGCATTTTCCAAACTATTGGTATCTGCATTTACAACGGCTGATAAATGAATATTTAAAAAATGAAATAAAAACGGACGAAATCCCCTTCAACCATGTTCTGTGTTGGCGTTGCATCGTCTGTCCACCAGAGGGCGCTCTACACCGTCCCTGTTGGGAACGTGGCTCGTGTTTAACCCTTTAAAGGCCCTGACACACCAACCCGACGGCCGTCCGTCCGTCGGCAGGAATCAGTTTCCCCGAGGTCCAAAAAGTGCCTCAGAACTCACCGAAGAGACGCCGACTTGAGCGTACGTTCTGCGCGTGCGCGAGACGTAATACGTCTCCATAACAGCAGGCGGCGCTAATCTGTATCGCCGGCCAAAGAAAATGACGAACACGTCACGGGGTCTGGCTGCTCCCAAATTTCAAAGCCAACCATTAATGGCAGCTCGTTATATATATATATATATATATGCCCACCCCAGAGGGTCAGAGTATCTGGGAGCTTGACCACTTTTAATTTGGGTATAACGTTTAGACCAAAAAGCATGGATTTCAAACTTTTGACCGGGTGTGTGTGTATATGTATGTATCTATGTATGTATATAGATAGATAGAGAGAGAGAGAGAGAGAGAGAGAGAGAGAGAGAGAGAGAGATAGGTGTTAACTAAGTCAAGTAACGGATTACTTTTTTAAGAAGTAATGAGTAACTTCCCCAACACTGCTCACAAATAACTACAAATAACTAATTAACTAATGGTAGGGAAATCTGTTTATGTTTTGTTACGCATTTCTGAATGTATTTATATATCTGCCGATATATTGGAATATTGGATTTTTAAATCCCCAAATATTTGTATCGATATCGGCCTTTAAAATCCTGTATCGGTCGGGCTCTAGTACATTGGAGCCATTCCCAAATGCGTTGCTATAAAGCTGATTAAGACCATCAGCTCCACACATCTCTCTCTGTGGGAGACTATGGGACTATGTTCAGGAGATTGGGGCGTCCGGAGACTTTCGCACGCAGAGATAATGACCTCTTCTGAAGAGCCCGCCATGTTTGTTTAATCCTCTGTGTCCTCCTTTGCTACTAGCAGCTGGGGGGGGGGGGGGGGGGGAAACTATCTTTTTAACAAACTGTCTGGACACTTACAAAGTTCTCAATGCTCCGGTGTACATGGAGGGACCATCATTATGCTACCGTGGAAGTGTGGAGATATTTTGAGCCTTGTTAGTGGTAGAGAATAGAGATTTACCCTCTGCCCTGAAAGCTAGCGTTAGCAGCTAATTAGCTGTTAGCGTTAGCTTGTTTCAAGCTAGAGACGCATTAGATTAGCATGGAAACAGATCCCAGAGAACGGTCGACTCGGGACACATATATATTAACCCCTAGGTTCATTTTGCGCCGGTATTGTCCTTTAATGTCTGTTTATTTATCACGTTATATCGTTGTGGAGATAAATGGTGCAGGCCGAATGCAGACAGGGTCGAAGACGAGAATATCGTGAACACGTCGGTCCGACAGGAAGGAGAGAGAGAGAGACAGACGGACGGAGAGAGAGAGAGGGAGACAGAGAGAGAGACAGACGGACGGAGAGAGAGAGAGGGAGACAGAGAGAGAGACAGAGAGAGAGAGAGAGACAGAGGGAGATGGAGAGACAGAGACAGACAGACGGACGGAGAGAGAGAGAGAGAGACAGAGAGAGAGACAGAGAGAGACAGAGAGAGAGAGACAGAGAGAGAGAGACAGAGAGATGAG
>CM042328.1:3872572-3878073 GCA_023566125.1 Zingel zingel | reverse complement strand
CTGTAGACTGTGTGTGTGTGTGTCTGTAGACTGTGTGTGTGTGTCTGTAGACTGTGTGTGTGTGTGTGTGTCTGTAGACTGTGTGTGTGTCTGTAGACTGTGTGTGTGTGTGTGTGTGTGGTGTGTGTGTGTGTGTGTGTGTGTGTGTGTGTTGTGTGTGTGTTGCTGTGTGTGTGTGTGTGTGTCTGTAGACTGTAGTGTGTGTGTCTGTAGACTGTGTGTGTGTGTCTGTAGACTGTGTGTGTGTGTCTGTAGACTGTGTGTGTGTGTGTGTGTCTGTAGACTGTGTGTGTGTGTGTGTGTGTGTGTGTCTGTAGACTGTGTGTGTGTGTGTGTGTCTGTAGAGTGTGTGTGTGTGTGTGTGTGTGTGTGTGTGTGTCTGTAGACTGTGTGTGTGTGTGTCTGTAGACTGTGTGGTGTGTGTGTGTGTGTGTGTGTGTGTGTGTGTGTGTGTCTGTAGACTGTGTGTGTGTGTCTGTAGACTGTGTGTGTGTGTCTGTAGACTGTGTGTGTGTGTCTGTAGACTGTGTGTGTGTGTCTGTAGACTGTGTGTGTGTGTCTGTAGACTGTGTGTGTGTGTGTGTGTGTGTCTCTATTTACCCTGGGTATCGAACCACTCTGGACTTGGTTGAGGTGGACTTGACTACAACACTGGCGTTTACCCTCATTTGTCTAGTTTACTTTAATAAGGATTATTTATTACTTTCGCCGTTGAGTCAACGGTCCTTGTATTTGTGAAATTATAAATGAAGTTGGAAAAAGAGAGTGCCACCTGGAGGTAAAGGGAAGGGTCTGACCTGCAGCGTGGTGATGGACTTGTGTGCGTGCATCAGGTGTGGCATGACGGCCTCCAGAGAGCCGTGCCACTTGCAGGTCGCCCCGGGACACGGGCAGGTGTACGGCCGGAAACTCACACACCTCCTCGTGGTCCGGCTTCTCCGTGTGGTGCAGAGACAGCCCGCAGCCGGCCCGACGAGTACTGTACGGGATCAGCAGCAAATATACACGTATTATCAGCTTTATGTGGGAGAAATACACAAGTAAAAGGAATGTTTTTAGGTCGTTGAGGAGCAGATTAGGGTGCGACGGCTGCAGCTTTCTCCTCAAACACCGGGAGAAGCTGAAGGTCACGGGGATGGTTCTCGCTCTTCTTTTATCCGGAATAACGCGGCATCTACAGACGGAGTGGGAGCCTGTAGCGCCGTGTAAGCGGGGGGGTTAATGAGGTGTGAAAACAGAGAGGCGGGCGTTAGCTATTCCGTTTGAACATGGCGTCCATCCATAAACATGAGCAGAGATTCACCGCTGGAGACGGAGGCGAGCAGGAAGCTCAGTCGGTCTCGCATTTCGGCTGCTGTGATCAATCTTCTGCAGGGCGGAGAGAAGACGACGGCTGATTGGTCCGTGGTTATCAGCTGTAACTCAGCAGTACTCTGACACTCTGCTGCCTCCGCGCACAAATAATAATAATAATAATAATAATAATAATAATAATACGGTTTTTGATGTGAAGGTGAAGAGGCTCGGTTAATGAAAAAGCACTTCACACTGACAAGTCGCTGCGACAGACCGCTACAAGTCTGCACGATAAAAACAACAAGGATCACCTTCTGGAACGGAGAATAACCTCCACATCTGCAGGAGAATAACCTCCACATCTGCAGGAGAATAGCCCCCACATCTGCAGGAGAATAACCTCCACATCTGCAGGAGAATAACCTCCACATCTGCAGGAGAATAGCCTCCACATCTGCACAAGAATAGCCTTCACATCTGCAGGAGAATAGCCCCCACATCTGCAGGAGAATAGCCTCCACATCTGCAGGAGAATAGCCTCCACATCTGCAGGAGAATAACCTCCACATCTGCAGGAGAATAACCTCCACATCTGCAGGAGAATAGCCTCCACATCTGCACAAGAATAGCCTCCACATCTGCAGGAGAATAACCTCCACATCTGCAGGAGAATAACCTCCACATCTGCACGAGAATAGCCTCCACATCTGCAGGAGAATAGCCCCCACATCTGCAGGAGAATAGCCTCCACATCTGCAGGAGAATAGCCTCCACATCTGCAGGAGAATAACCTCCACATCTGCAGGAGAATAACCTCCACATCTGCACAAGAATAGCCTCCACATCTGCAGGAGAATAGCCCCCACATCTGCAGGAGAATAGCCTCCACATCTGCAGGAGAATAACCTCCACATCTGCACGAGAATAGCCTCCACATCTGCAGGAGAATGACCTCCACATCTGCACAAGAATGACCTCCACATCTGCACGAGAATAACCTCCACATCTGCAGGAGAATAACCTCCACATCTGCACAAGAATGACCTCTACATCTGCAGGAGAATAGCCTCCACATCTGCACGAGAATAGCCTCCACATCTGCAGGAGAATAGCCTCCACATCTGCAGGAGAATAGCCTCCACATCTGCAGGAGAATAGCCTCCACATCTGCAGGAGAATAACCTCCACATCTGCACCAGGAAACAAGAGGCTCCCAATTACACATTCATGAATCATCCACATAACCTCCACATCTGCAGGAGAATAGCCTCCACATCTGCAGGAGAATAGCCTCCACATCTGCACGAGAATAACCTCCACATCTGCACGAGAATAACCTCCACATCTGCACGAGAATAACCTCCACATCTACAGGAGAATAACCTCCACATCTGCAGGAGAATAACCTCCACATCTGCAGGAGAATAGCCTCCACATCTGCAGGAGAATAGCCTCCACATCTGCAGGAGAATAGCCTCCACATCTGCAGGAGAATAACCTCCACATCTGCACGAGAATAGCCTCCACATCTGCACGAGAATAGCCTCCACATCTGCACGAGAATAGCCTCCACATCTGCAGGAGAATAGCCTCCACATCTGCAGGAGAATAACCTCCACATCTGCACAAGAATGACCTCCACATCTGCACAAGAATGACCTCCACATCTGCACGAGAATGACCTCCACATCTGCAGGAGAATAACCTCCACATCTGCACAAGAATGACCTCTACATCTGCAGGAGAATAGCCTCCACATCTGCACGAGAATAACCTCCACATCTGCAGGAGAATAGCCTCCACATCTGCAGGAGAATAGCCTCCACATCTGCAGGAGAATAGCCTCCACATCTGCAGGAGAATAGCCTCCACATCTGCAGGAGAAAAACCTCCACATCTGCAGGAGAATAGCCCCCACATCTGCAGGAGAATAACCTCCACATCTGCAGGAGAATAGCCCCCACATCTGCAGGAGAATAGCCTCCACATCTGCAGGAGAATAACCTCCACATCTGCAGGAGAATAACCTCCACATCTGCACCAGGAAACAAGAGGCTCCCAATTACACATTCATGAATCATCCACATAACCTCCACATCTGCAGGAGAATAGCCTCCACATCTGCAGGAGAATAACCTCCACATCTGCAGGAAAATAACCTCCACATCTGCAGGAAAATAACCTCCACATCTGCAGGAAAATAACCTCCACATCTGCAGGAGAATAACCTCCACATCTGCAGGAGAATAACCTCCACATCTGCAGGAGAATAACCTCCACATCTGCAGGAGAATAGCCTCCACATCTGCAGGAGAATGACCTCCACATCTGCAGGAGAATAACCTCCTGTGGAGGACATGTTCTACAGGTTGGACAGTATAAAATACATAAATAAAGAGAACAGGACACAATTTTCCTTTCTCTTCTATGATTTGTTCCATTTAGTTTTCTCTATTTCTTCACTCACACACGTCACGTGGTCCGCTCCGTGCTCCGTAGGGTTGGTCACGTAGTGGCCCCGTGCGCTGACGTGCACTGACGTGTGCACGTGGCACGGTAACTGGCCAATGAAACATGATCATTACAGCGTTTCAAGATCTAAATCAAACAACCAGCCACACAGCCAACGGACGGGACACAGCGCTCCACCAGATGAACTAAATAATGCGTACACTTTCGATGTATTGCGATAGCGACATTGGGTCGATATCTCTTGCACCCCTAAAAGCCTCCACAGGCAGTGGCAGGATGATTCATGAATGTGTAATTGGGGGCCTCTTGTTTCCAGGTGACGCATGTCTTATTTACAGCCGGCGCCCGGTGACGGACACCCTGACCCAGAATCTGGCCGCAGACACACAACCTGCTGCGAGGACACCACACACACACACACACACACACACACACACACACACACACACACACACACACACACACACACAGAGTAGTCCACATAGACTGTTAGGTTCAAATTCTTTAAACTTGTCTATGTGTGTGCGTCCGTGTGTGTGCACACGTGTCTGTCCGTTGGTGTGTGTGTGTGTGTGTGTGTGTGTGTGTGTGTGTGTGTGTGTGTGTGTGTGTGTGTGTGTGTGCGCATGTCCATGTGTCCGCATGTGTGTCCCTTTGTGTGCACGTCTGTCCGTGTGTCTGTCCGTCTGTGTGTCTGTCTGTCCGTGTCTGTGTGTCTGTCTGTCCGTGTGTGTGTGTCTGTGTCTGTCTGTCTGTCTGTCCGTGTGTGTGTGTGTGTGTGTGTGTGTGTGTGTGTGTGTGTGTGTGTGTGTGTCTGTGTGTCTGTGTGTGTGTGTGTGTGTGTGTGTGTGTAGCTGCCCCTTGTGGGATTAATGAAGTTGTTGAATTGGATTGAGCCCTATAAGACTAGTTTGTAGTAAGCAGGACAAACACAACCAAAAGAAAAAGCATGAACTGAAGTCCTGTGCAACGACCTCAGACATCCATTCCAACGTACTCCAGTCAGAAATACTTTGATAATGACGTGTTGGCTGCCATGCAGGCGGCTCACAGTTTGTCTGATTAAATATTAATATTAAAATCAGCTGCAGGTGAAAACGCAGCAGCAGCTTCCTGGAAGAAAGGGCAGTGGGCTGCAGAACTCAGACGCCAACCTTTTCATTCACACCAAACAGCTGCTGGTTGTCTCCGTTTTAAAAAGGAGAATTCTGGTCGATTTCAACCCGTAGCTCTGTTGTTTGTAAACGTGGAGAGCTGTCAGTAGCGAGAAAAGCTAAACCAATCAGGCTGCCTACACCGTGTTATCCTCCTGCTAGCGTTAGCACCCAACAGGCTTCAACAGGGCAAGTTTTAAACATGCTTTAAGCCTCTAAACATGCTCCAAATGTCATTACAAGGGCCTCCCCATGTGAGGAGATGCCTTCTGAGGGAACACAGCAGATTTGACTGCAGTAGATGTGACAGAAAGGCCTAAAAGTCGTGTTAATCCAGCCAGTGCTCAGTGTCCACACTAGTCGATTGTTGAACTCATACAATCCAATATTCCAGTCAAATCTGCTGTGTTCCCTCAGAAGGCATCTCTGCACATGGGGAGGCCCTTGTAATGACATTTGGAGCATGTTTAGAGGCTTAAAGCACGTTTAAAACTTGCCCTGTTGAAGCCTGTTGGGTGCTAACGCTAGCAGGAGGATAACACGGTGTAGGCAGCCTGATTGGTTTAGTTTTTCTCGCTA
>CM042328.1:3860072-3867572 GCA_023566125.1 Zingel zingel | reverse complement strand
TGTCTCTCTGCATACTACTCTCTGCATACTACTCTCTACTGCTGTCTCTCTGCATACTACTCTCTGCATACTACTCTCTACTGCTGTCTCTCTACTGCTGTCTCTCTACTGTTGTCTCTCTACATACTACTCTCTACTGCTGTCTCTCTACTGCTGTCTCTCTACTGCTGTCTCTCTGCATACTACTCTCTGCATACTACTCTCTACTGTTGTCTCTCTACGTACTACTCTCTACTGTTGTCTCTCTACGTACTACTCTCTACTGTTGTCTCTCTACGTACTACTCTCTACTGTTGTCTCTCTACGTACTACTCTCTACTGTTGTCTCTCTACATACTACTCTCTACTGTTGTCTCTCTACGTACTACTCTCTACTGTTGTCTCTCTACGTACTACTCTACTGTTGTCTCTCTACGTACTACTCTCTACTGTTGTCTCTCTACGTACTACTCTCTACTGTTGTCTCTCTACATACTACTCTCTGCATACTACTCTCTGCATACTACTCTCTACTGTTGTCTCTCTACATACTACTCTCTACTGTTGTCTCTCTACGTACTACTCTCTACTGTTGTCTCTCTACATTGATCAATAGAAACTTACACTTCATAAGGCATTGTATTCATAACATTCATTGTATTGGCTGAGAAGCGCTGGGTTAGAGGCTCAGACTTTGAAGTTAAATCTGGATTTTCTGAAGTTGTTTGTCCCTCTCGGCTCTCCGGACTTAAAAACCAGCAGCCGGCGAGCAGCTGTTCAGACAGACTGCCGAGCCACGTGGAGATCATATAGCAGAGGGATTAAAACTCCACAGCAGGACGACGGCCGTCTGGCCAGGAAAACAACACATGACCATCACGTCTGCCCGAGGAAACACAGAACAGCAACCCGACTCCTCTCCGCTGTGTGAAACGATCCCGTCAGCCTTTTCCAACCACATTCTGCAACTGAAATCTTCTACTTTATAATACTTTAAGTGTTGGAAAGCTGCAACAATGCTAGAGCTGCAAAGATGAAACGATAAGCATTCGACTAGCACATTTATAAGCTGCTCGCCGGTTCCATAAGCATCATTAACAAATACAAAAAAATGCCATTTTCTCATTCAAAAGAACAACAAAAGACGGAGCATTGCAGCCAGCTTCTTACGGTTAGGATTCCTTCAGTTCAGTTGGTAGTTTTGGTAGTTCTTTAGTCTTTAACTGCTGGTTTTGTCCTCTTGTGCGTCTGGTTTTTGAGTATGGCGAGCCGAGAGGGACAAATGACTTCAGAAATCCAGATTTAACTTCCAAGTCTGAGCCTCCAACATGACTTCACGTAAACATACACGCCACGCCAGTGTTATCTGTACGCATTTCAAGCTATCCGCGTGTATGTCTACGCTGTATACAGCTGACGGCAGTCTACCACGTCACAGCGTAAACATACACGCCACTTTCTAAAGCCACGTGGCGTGTTATCGCGAGGCTACGGTTGGGTTTAGGAAACGCCACGCGTGGGATACGATCCCGGTTCTCCTGGGTGAAAGTCCTCTGTTGTTTGACCCATCCTCGACCTGTGTGTCGACCAACCGCCCTACGCGGATTTTCGCCCTTTCATACCACTCGCTACAGCGTCAATTCACACGCAATCGCAAGGTAATGTAAGTCAATGGAGGCCAAACGGCGTTGATTAACACGCTGAAAAGCGAGAATGTGTCTTGATAACAGGCCAATAATGGCATACGAATTGGCGGGTCATATATATCCTTCGCGATCCACTTCTGGGATCGCTACGGTGCTGCAGAAATTCCACTGGATGCATGTATTTTCCGTCTCCTTCCTCTGTCTCTGTGTTGGCGTTCTAACCTCCGGCTGATTTGTGAGGACTATGGTTAACGTCTCCTCAGATCTCTGCAGGGTAAATCCAGACAGCTAGCTAGACTATCTGTCCAATCGGAGTTCTCTGTTGCACGACTCAAACTACTTTGAACGTAACCACGTTCCACCAAAACAAGATCCTTCCAGAGGCTATTCAGCAGAGGCACCGTGGCTCCGTCCGGCGCTTAGCCCCGCCCAAGACGATTCTGATTGGTTTAAAGAAATGCCAATAACCCAGAGCACGTTTCTCTGCCATCCAGGAATGCCGTGTGGACTAGCCAGACCCTCCTCTGCAGCTCTGTGGAGGAAGGTCTGGCAAAGCGAGACTACCGTATTTTGACCTGGCCCACATACCAATATATGTTCACGATAAATGTTGGCCCACCTAGCTTTTGGTGCTTTTTCTTTTGATGGCTAAGTTAATTTTTGCACTTTTTTTAGGGCTTTATGTCGACCGTATTTGACCAAACTAAACTTAGTGACGCATCTTGCACTTAATAGTCAAGCTTTGATATTCTCATGTCTCACTTTTTCTGAATTTGTTTGTCCTTTTTTGTCGTTTCTTTTGGCACCTTTTCCTTTAACGGCTAAGTTACTTTTTTGCTGACTTTTTTTAGGGCTTTATGTCAACAAAACTAAGTGTGTAGTAGGGCTGAAACGATTCCTCGAATAACTATTACAACAAATCCTCGATGCAAAATGCCTTGCCTGGAAGCTCGGTTACATCAGTGTTACTAACGTTGTAGCGCTGACGGACGGCGTTCCCGCTACCGTCGCTCACCAGACGGCTCCGTCTGCTGCTGGAGACACATGCCAGAGGTAACTAGTGAGGGCTGAGAGGAGAGACCGGCTGGAGGAGACCACAGGAAGGGTCCAAAGGTTGGAGTCAGTTCAGACACATGCCAGAGGTAACTAGTGAGGGCTGAGAGGAGAGACCGGCTGGAGGAGACCACAGGAAGGGTCCAAAGGTTGGAGTCAGTTCAGACACATGCCAGAGGTAACTAGTGATTGGCTGAGAGGAGAGACTGGCTGGAGGAGACCACAGGAAGGGTCCAAAGGTTGGAGTCAGTTCAGACACATGCCAGAGGTAACTAGTGAGGGCTGAGAGAAGAGACCGGCTGGAGGAGACCACAGGAAGGGTCCAAAGGTTGGAGTCAGTTCAGACGCAATTACAACGAGAACTCTGGACAGTGGGTCTACTGCAACATCAAACTAGCTTAGCACAATAATAGCACCACGTCAGAGCTTTAGCATCTCAACAGATAACATGGAGTCTGACTTCATCATCCGTTCCACGAAGAGGACCGACAACAGCCAATCACAGAGTCGTATGGACGATGACATCACATCAAACACAACAACTACCAGAATCAGAGACAAGAGAATACGTAGAGGTGACCACGATCTGAGCTGACGCTGACTATCCTTCAGAACAACAGCTGATTGTTGCTCTCTCTCTCTCTCTCTCTCTCTCTGTCTCTCTTTCTCTCTCTGTCTCTCTTTCTCTCTCTCTGTCTGTCTCTCTCTCTCTCTCTGTCTCTCGGTCTCTCTGTCTCTCTCTCTCTCTCTCTGTCTCTCTTTCTCTCTCCGTCTCTCTCTCTGTCTCTCTCTCTCTGTCTCTCTGTCTCTCTCTCTCTCGCTCTGTCTCTCGCTCTGTCTCTCTCTCGGTCTCTCTGTCTCTCTCTCTCTCTCTCTCTCTCTGTCTCTCTCTCGGTCTCTCTGTCTCTCTCTCTCTCTCTCTGTGTCTCTCTCTCGGTCTCTCTGTCTCTCTCTCGGTCTCTCGGTCTCTCTCTCTCTCTCTCGGTCTCTCTCTCGGTCTCTCTGTCTCTCTCTCGGTCTCTCTGTCTCTCTCTCGGTCTCTCTCTCGGTCTCTCTCTCTGTCTCTCTCTCTGTCTCTCTCTCTGTCTCTCTGTCTCTCTTTCGGTCTCTCTGTCTCTCTTTCGGTCTCTCTCTCGGTCTCTCTCTCGGTCTCTCTCTCGGTCTCTCTCTCGGTCTCTCTCTCGGTCTCTCTGTCTCTCTCTCGGTCTCTCGGTCTCTCTGTCTCTCTCTCGGTCTCTCTGTCTCTCGGTCTCTCTCTCGGTCTCTCGGTCTCTCTCTCGGTCTCTCTCTCGGTCTCTCTCTCGGTCTCTCTCTCGGTCTCTCTGTCTCTCTCTCGGTCTCTCTGTCTCTCTGTCTCTCTCTCGGTCTCTCTGTCTCTCTGTCTCTCTCTCGGTCTCTCTGTCTCTCTCTCTCTCTCTCTCGGTCTCTCTGTCTCTCTCTCTCTCTCTGTCTCTCTGTCTCTCTGTCTCTCTCTCGGTCTCTCTGTCTCTCTCTCGGTCTCTCTGTCTCTCTCTCTCTCTCTCGGTCTCTCTGTCTCTCTCTCTCTCTGTCTCTCTCAACGATCTAATAGCATAAGTGTAACAGAGCTGTGTGACATTATAATCAAATATATAAATGAAAATAGGTTAAGTATAACTAATATTTACATATAGGTCTAGTTTTGGTTGTTTAAAAATGTAAAAAAAAAATTAAAATTTAAAAAAATATCCGATTAATCTATCGATTACAAAAAGAATCGATAGCTGCAGCCCTAGTGCGAAGGCTCTACAAGACATGCAATAATAACACGAAATAAAGCATGTCAAACTATACATTAGAGCAGCCCTGATTTTAAATATGAAATGCACTGCCCCCCATGTGCAATTCGTATGTATCTATATCTATATTTATCTATATATTTTAAATCTTATGCCCTGAATGTAATCGATGTCTTTCACCGAACAGAAGAGCTCCTCAAATGTCGTTGTATGTTACCATGTACAATGACAACAAAGGCTACGTTAGCTCATCTTTTTAAACAATTAATCGAGGAAAATAATTGGCAGATTAATCAATAACGAAGATGTACAGTATATAAAAGTTATAGTCAGTCCTTCCAGAAAAATGCAGAGTTTTTTTGTGATAGTTTTGGGTAAAAATCCGTGATTATACGGCACGTTTTCTTAAAATATGCGATGGAATATGCGGGATATTTATGCGGGGTCTGCAGCTTTTCCATGACGTTCACGTCTCGTAATTACGTCACTTCATAACGTTCCCATGGCAGCAGGGGAAAACGGCTGCTCTTGTGTGAAGTAAACGCAACATTTTTAAACTTTCTGTGTGTTGTTGCGGGATGCTAGGACTCATGAATATTCATTAGGGAACTCATCCCTGATTGGCTAACCCTGACATTCTTACCCTAACCATAACCAATCCCACAAGAGCAGGCAACAAGTTCTAGCCATTCAGAGGGAGAGTAGGGCGGGTTCTTCCCCTACCATCCTGCAAAAAAAAATGTGCAGCCTGGCTCCGCCCTCCTACACTTAGCATTGCTAGCGTTAGCCTTGCAATATCAATATCATGCAAGCCCCGCGTATTTTGCGTGGAAATCGGCAATTTATGCGACGAAAGTGCGGCGTATTTGAAAAAATGCGCCCCCCGAAATAAATATGAGGACTTTGGCTGATTATGCGTTGAATTATGCGATCGGATGATCACGTTTTTCTGGAGGGACTGAATAGTAGAGCTGGGCGATTAGATCGAACAGATATTCAGAACCTACCTAACCAACGTAACGTTTCAATTAGGGATGCACCGAATCCAGGATTGGGCTTCTGATTGGGCTGAATATTGGGCTTTTTGACGGGGTTGGGTTTCTGCAGAACCTTAGAATTTCTTCCCAGTGAACCGAGCCCTACGCTTGCACTACGCTGGTCGCCGTAATGATGGCGCCGTTGATCACGGGAAGGTGTTAACGTAGGTGGAGCGTTCAATGCAGCCGGCTGTGAGGAAGTGGAAATGGAACTGGTGAGCAGAAAAAGTGATGTTTGGCAGCACTTTCAGTCAAAAGAAGGCCGTTCAAGTCCAGCTACATGTTCAATCTGCAATGCTGATTAGTCTGGTGGTGGCGAGGACCCTAAACAATACACAACATCACCGCTGTTACAACATCTGGTATCAAACATCTGGAAGAAGACGAGTTGTGATGAAGGAATCTACAGACAGCAGCCAGAATGCAGTAACTTCAGGTACGGCAAAGGAAGGACAGTCCCTGCTGACTTCATTAATGTGTTGACTGAGTTCATGGACTGAGGACGGGAGGAGGACTCAGCAGAATCTCAACCAGCGGATTCAGTATTCGGCCGAACCCCAAAAATCTGGATTCGGTGCATCCCTAGTTGTCTTAAATCACGTTAATATTTCCCCTTACACACATACTACCGCGTGTGTAGTCACGTGACACCAAGGCATGTACCGAGATTTCACAATCTGCCCTAAATCTTATTAACTGGAAACGGTAACCCGTATATCTTCAGAAAAGTCTCCAGCAACATCTTTTCACCTTTTTAGACAATTCATGGAGGAAATAACGGGCAGGTTAATCAATAAAGAAGATTAACGTTACAGTTACAGACAGCCAGGCAGTGTGCACACGAAGAAGATCGATGAATCTGATCTGAAAATGATATTAACAACTGATCGTTTAAGGCTAGTCAAGACAACAACTTAAGGATTCATCCAAAAACAACACACACACACACACACACACGTACCAGCTTCTGTTGGTGAATCTAAACAGACACAGCCGTAATGCAGCTGAACCTCGCTTGCCGCTCTCTCTCTCTCTCTCTCTTGCAGCTTTTCTGTGGCGAATAGACGAAGTCCTGAAAACACCGCCTGACACGGATGCCGACACACACACACACACACAGCTGTGTGCCGTTTGTCTGTCCGACTGTTCTAGCGACCGTCCGACTGACACACACCGAGGTAAAACACTCTCCCAATTTCTCTCTCTCTCTCTCTCTCTCTCTCTCTCTCTCTCTCTCTCTCTCTCTCTCTCTCTCTCTCTCTCTCTCTCCTGTCAGTCAATGTCTCTCGTCCTCGCAGAAAAACATTCTGCCTCGAGCCGACCGCACAGCACCGTCACCGAGACACTGCAGCACGCACACACACACACACACATCAAACACACACACACACAGTGGGGGCGGGGAGAAAGAGAGAGAGGGAATTAAAGGGGAGTATCACTTGGCCGACAGTGATCCTCCTCCTCCTCCCAGCATCTCACACACACACACACACACACACACACACACACACACACACACACACACACACACACACACACACACACACACACACACACACACACACACACACACACACACACACACACACACACACACACACACACACAATGAGTCCTCACAGCCATGCGTTTGGCCCGTTAAACACAAAAAGAGTTCAAGTTAAAAGAAAAAGATCAAATACGGTCGTGATACGTTACGTTTTTATTCAATTACACACTGACGGAGAAATTAGTGAGCACTCAAGAGGATCACATCCATCACATTACACACACACACACACACACACACACACACACACACACACACACACACACACACACACACACACACACACACACACACACACACACACACACACACACACACACACACACACACACACACACACACACACACACACACACACACACACACACACACACAGGAAAGAAGCATGAAGAGATTATAGTGACTATATTCCAACTGCAGACAGTAGGCGCTGATGTGTTCATGCACTCAGCTGTGAGTGTCTTTCCTCCTCCTCCTCC
>CM042328.1:3772572-3855072 GCA_023566125.1 Zingel zingel | reverse complement strand
GTCTTAGCCCTAGTTTGGTCCAATATGCTCCAGTTTTAGCCCTAGTTAGGTCCAATATTCTCCTGTGTCTTAGCCCTAGTTTGGTCCAATATGGTCCAGTTTTAGCCCTAGTTAGGTCCAATATTCTCCGTTTTTTTTAGCCCCAGTTGGTCCAATATTGTCCAGTTTTAGCCCCAGTTGGTCCAATATTCTGTAGTTTTAGCCCTAGTTTGGTCCAATATTCTCCAGTTTTAGCCCTAGTTAGGTCCAATATTCTCCAGTTTTAGCCCTAGTTTGGTCCAATATTCTCTAGTTTTAGCCCTAGTTTGGTCCAATATTCTCTAGTTTTAGCCCTAGTTAGGTGCAATATTCTCTAGTTTCAGCCCTAGTTTGATCCATTGTTTATTTCCATCATAACTACTACAGCCACTAGAGGGCGCCACTACTATGAACGTAAAGATGAGTGAGCCAGACAATCTCATGACATGCCCAAAGACTGATTCTAAAACCTGAATAATACCGGTATAACCCACGTTTTACAGCATTTTCCAACTGCTTACACACTAAATCTTTTCATGTCACACGATTTTTGAAACCTCTCATTTAAAGTGCAAAACTACACACCAAATCTCCAAAACCATAAGCTTATATTAAGCAATATTAAAGACATTATTTAACCTCAAAAAATAAAATAGAAACATTTAAAAGCTCTAAAATACTGTCTGAATTACTTGCCCTTGAGGTAAAAAAAAAATACACATACCATTAAGAATTAGTAATAAGTGCTGCGTTTAAAAGTGCTTTAAAAAGTAAAAAGTGCCACACAATTAGGGTTAGGTTTAGGTGCCTTGAAGTCAACGGTCGCAGCGCTGCCTTGGAGTTGATTAGGCAATGGTTATGGTTAAGGTTAGGCTTAGGGTTATGGTTAAGATTAGGCTCAGGGTTATGGTTAAGGTTAGGCTCAGGGTTATGGTTAAGATTAGGCTTAGGGTTATGGTTAAGATTAGGCTTAGGGTTATGGTTAATATTAGGCTTAGGGTTATGGTTAAGGTTAGGCTTAGGGTTATGGTTAAGGTTAGGCTTAGGGTTATGGTTAAGGTTAGGCTTAGGGTTATGGTTAGGCGCCTTGAAGTCAACGGTCGCAGCGCTGCCTTGAAGTCGATTAGGCAATGGTTATGGTTAAGATTAGCCTTAGGGTTATGGTTAAGATTAGGCTTAGGGTTATGGTTAAGATTAGGCTTAGGGTTATGGTTAAGGTTAGGCTCAGGGTTATGGTTAAGGTTAGGCTCAGGGTTATGGTTAAGATTAGGCTTAGGGTTATGGTTAAGGTTAGGCTCAGGGTTATGGTTAAGATTAGGCTTAGGGTTATGGTTAAGATTAGGCTCAGGGTTATGGTTAAGATTAGGCTTAGGGTTATGGTTAGGCGCCTTGAAGTCAACGGTCGCAGCGCTGCCTTGAAGTCGATTAGGCAATGGTTATGGTTAAGATTAGCCTTAGGGTTATGGTTAAGATTAGGCTTAGGGTTATGGTTAAGATTAGGCTTAGGGTTATAGTTAAGGTTAGGCTCAGGGTTATGGTTAAGGTTAGGCCTCAGGGTTATGGTTAAGATTAGGCTTAGGGTTATGGTTAAGGTTAGGCTCAGGGTTATGGTTAAGATTAGGCTTAGGGTTATGGTTAAGATTAGGCTCAGGGTTATGGTTAAGATTAGGCTTAGGGTTATGGTTAGGCGCCTTGAAGTCAACGGTCGCAGCGCTGCCTTGAAGTCGATTAGGCAATGGTTATGGTTAAGATTAGCCTTAGGGTTATGGTTAAGATTAGGTTTAGGGTTATGGTTAAGATTAGGCTTAGGGTTATGGTTAAGGTTAGGCTCAGGGTTATGGTTAAGGTTAGGCTCAGGGTTATGGTTAAGATTAGGCTTAGGGTTATGGTTAAGGTTAGGCTCAGGGTTATGGTTAAGATTAGGCTTAGGGTTATGGTTAAGATTAGGCTCAGGGTTATGGTTAAGATTAGGCTTAGGGTTATGTTTAGGCGCCTTGAAGTCAACGGTCGCAGCGCTGCCTTGAAGTCGATTAGGCAATGGTTATGGTTAAGATTAGCCTTAGGGTTATGGTTAAGATTAGGCTTAGGGTTATGGTTAAGATTAGGCTTAGGGTTATGGTTAAGGTTAGGCTCAGGGTTATGGTTAAGGTTAGGCTCAGGGTTATGGTTAAGATTAGGCTTAGGGTTATGGTTAAGGTTAGGCTCAGGGTTATGGTTAAGATTAGGCTTAGGGTTATGGTTAAGATTAGGCTCAGGGTTATGGTTAAGATTAGGCTTAGGGTTATGGTTAGGCACCTTGAAGTCAACGGCCGCAGCGCTGCCTTGAAGTCGATTAGGCAATGGTTATGTTAAGATTAGGCTTAGGGTTATGGTTAAGATTAGGCTTAGGGTTATGGTTAAGATTAGGCTCAGGGTTATGGTTAAGATTAGGCTTAGGGTTATGGTTAAGGTTAGGCTCAGGGTTATGGTTAAGGTTAGGCTCAGGGTTATGGTTAAGATTAGGCTTAGGGTTATGGTTAAGGTTAGGCTCAGGGTTATGGTTAAGATTAGGCTTAGGGTTATGGTTAAGATTAGGCTCAGGGTTATGGTTAAGATTAGGCTTAGGGTTATGGTTAGGCGCCTTGAAGTCAACGGTCGCAGCGCTGCCTTGAAGTCGATTAGGCAATGGTTATGGTTAAGATTAGCCTTAGGGTTATGGTTAAGATTAGGCTTAGGGTTATGGTTAAGATTAGGCTTAGGGTTATGGTTAAGGTTAGGCTCAGGGTTATGGTTAAGGTTAGGCTCAGGGTTATGGTTAAGATTAGGCTTAGGGTTATGGTTAAGGTTAGGCTCAGGGTTATGGTTAAGATTAGGCTTAGGGTTATGGTTAAGATTAGGCTCAGGGTTATGGTTAAGATTAGGCTTAGGGTTATGGTTAGGCGCCTTGAAGTCAACGGTCGCAGCGCTGCCTTGAAGTCGATTAGGCAATGGTTATGGTTAAGGTTAGGCTCAGGGTTATGGTTAAGATTAGGCTTAGGGTTATGGTTAGGCGCCTTGAAGTCAACGGTCGCAGCTCTGCCTGGAAGGAGACGTTGGGGGCTTAAAATACCATCGAGCTAAATGTACTCAGTGTGTGTTGTTAAAGTTTGGCTCCATAACTAGTTTCTGTTGGCTGGTTCAGTCCAGCTTTGGCCCTCGGCCCGCCTGAAAGGATCTTACTTTTATTTCCAGGGGGGATTAAAGAATTGGCTGCGTCCCAGCTCAATTAACCTTGAGACGCCTTCAAGTCCACTCAACAAAATGGACAAAGCCTGGCCGCGGAGCCTGAAGCTGTGAGGATTTGTTTGAGTGGAGCTCTCGGATATCTGCTACAGCTTCCTGTGTGACAAAGAATTTTAAAATACTGCTGTTGGTTTATAAAGCAGTGAATGGTTTCCATTATGAAGACCTCTCAGATGGCCTGCTTCAGGTCTGCTTACTGTCCTCAGAGTCCAAACTAAACATGGAGAAGCAGCATTCTTTCTTTACAGTCTTTACGTTCCACATATCTGAAACAAACTCCCAGAAAACCTGAGATCTGCTTCTTTTATATCAGGGCTGAAGACAGTATACATCCGTTTTAACATCCTATTTAAATGTCTCTTTATATTACTGTGTGCTACCTTTATATATCATCCTATTGCCTATTTATGTTTTATGTCTTATGTAAAGCACTCTGTCCAGGGCGCTTTCACACCTTTAGTCTCATGGCAGTTCGTGAAATGGTCACGTTATTTAATCGATTGATTCGTGTATACACGGACACGTTCATCTTGTTTTTTTCATGGTGGCCAGCACGTTTTTTAAAGGTCCCATGGCATGAAAATGTCACTTTATGAGTTTTTTTTTTTTTTAACATTACTATGCGTTCCCCCAGCCTGCCTCTGGTCCCCCAGTGGCTAGAAATGGTGATAGGTGTAAACCGAGCCCTGGGTATCCTGCTCTGCCTTTGAGAAAATGAAAGCTCAGATGGGCCGATCTGGAATCTTCCCTTTATGACGTCATAAGGGGAAAGGTTACCTCCCCTTTCTATAACTGTAACTAATTACTTATTAAAGTAACTTGCCCAACACTGTCAATAGCATTTAAAGCTACAGACACAGAAATGGCACATCCTAAGGAAAGTTCATTGTGGGACTGGCTCTAGTGGCTGGAATTCTGCACCAAGGCTGAATTTCAGGAAAGAGACTTCAGATACAGTATTAGGGACCACTAAGGTCTATATAAAGAGACTTCAGATACAGTATTAGGGGACCACTAAGGTCTATATAAAAGAGACTTCAGATACAGTATTAGGGGACCACTAAGGTCTATATAAAAGAGACTTCAGATACAGTATTAGGGAACCACTAAGGTCTATATAAAGAGACTTCAGATACAGTATTAGGGGACCACTAAGGTCTATATAAAAGAGACTTCAGATACAGTATTAGGGGACCACTAAGGTCTATATAAAAGAGACTTCAGATACAGTATTAGGGGACCACTAAGGTCTATATAAAAGAGACTTCAGATACAGTATTAGGGGACCACTAAGGCCTATATAAAGAGACTTCAGATACAGTATTAGGGGACCACTAAGGTCTATATAAAAGAGACTTCAGATACAGTATTAGGGGACCACTAAGGCCTATATAAAAGAGACTTCAGATACAGTATTAGGGGACCACTAAGGCCTATATAAAAGAGACTACAGGTCTATATAAAGGTCTATATAAAAGAGACTTCAGATACAGTATTAGGGGACCACTAAGGTCTATATAAAAGCATCCAAAAAGCAGCATGTCATGGGACCTTTAAACTAGTGCATTTCAATGCGAAGCGTCTTTCGTGATCACAGCACGACTACGGTAGTGAGTAATATGAAATGCCGAAATTCCGTGTAGGGAGGTTGTTTGGGGTGGTGGATGGGTCAAACAAGACAGGACTTTCACTCAGGAGACTGGGGATCGTGTCCCGCATGTCACGTTTCCTTTCCCTGTTCTTTTCCTAAACCCAACCATCCCGTTGTTCGTGTCCCGGCATGTGACCTTTGCTTTCCCCGTTCCTCTTTTCCTAAACTCAACCTCCGTATAGATGCTTCCCATTATGTGCTGACCACCACGAAAAAAACGAGATAAACGTGTCCGTGTAACACGTTTAACAACTAACAACCACTGGTGTAGTGGTTGTTGATAAGGTGGGTGTACTAATAGGTAGATGGGTAGGTTATGGAGGAGGAAGTGGGTATACGCTCCTATATATTCCATGGCTTTTTGGCTGTAAAAAGAGGTGGGTATACCCCGTATACCTGCGTATACCCTCCACTACACCACTGCTAACAACTAACAACGACTTAACAACTAACAACACGGTCTCACTGCCGTGAGACCGTGTTGTTAGTTTGGTACATTTGGCTCAGTTTGCATTCACACTGCACTTTGTCAAACAATGCAAACACGGTTTGAAACGGTCCCTGGTCTATTGGACAGAATATCTGTGGCTACATTTACTACAAACTACGTTTTGGTTTAAAAAACGAATATATGTTTTGCTATGTTTATGCCTCGAGACAGCGGCCCTGATGGGAGAGAGATGATGATGTCACGCAGACGCCATGTGTCAATGTAAAAGTCTGTAAATGCACTGTTTGTTTGGTTCACTTCCTGTATTTGGGTTGGATCGCGTTCACACGTAAAGTGAACTGAACTCTAGAGCACTTAGAAACGAACCCAGACAACAGTTTCCAAGTGGACCAGATTTCGGTTGCTTGGTCCGCAACAGAGTTTGAAGGAACTTTAAAGGTGCTGTAGGTAGGATTGTGAAGATCCAGGACTTAGCCAAAAAAATTGAACATCGACAACTTCTCAGTCCCTCCCCCCTTTCCTAAAGCCCAAAACGGTCTCCTAAGCCCCTCCCCCCACAAGGGAGAATGAATGCGTGTGCATGAGCAGTGACTGACACGCAGTTAGACACCCCCCCTGGCCCTGATTGGTGCATCTGAACAGTTAGACACCCGCTTGAAACTGGTAGCCTCGCGGTGCATTCAAAGTTATTGTAAAATACGCTTTTCCCATCTGGTGCTTGTTTTTGTTGATCAACAGCAAGTTACTGGTGAAATAAGTTATTGTTATAAGTTATTGTTATTACATTACTATTAAAATCATGTAATTTTGACCATATGGCCTTGGCAATAAAGAAGCCGTTCTTTAATGTCGCTGACTGTTGTTTACCTTCTTTTTTTTAACCTTTCTTAAAAAGTATCGGTTCAGGCACCGTTTAGGCATCGGAACCATTTTAAAAATCGCTGGTATCGGAAAAAAAAAAAATGATACCCAACCGTACTCACTGCATTCATAAAGACGAACTTCAAGTCAGATTTCCTGTATTTTCATGTAAAGGATATAATCTCGTTTGTTTGTATGCTTTTGATTAAAACTGAAACCAACATTTGAAATTACAATCATATGCAACTGACCTTTTCCTCTGTAGATTTCTCCTAATCACTGAGATCTGTTATTCCATCTTGAATTCCTTTATAAAAACGGAGACCATGACTCTTTGACTTCATCACCACTGTGTCTGTCAGCCAATTTGTTTTTTACTAATCCGTTAATCTCTTCTTAGCAGCCTCACTTCACTTTTCAAACTTTGTTATTTAATGACAATTACTGTTCTAAGGAAAATGTGTTCTTTTAATGCCTTCCCCGAGATGGTGACTCTTTTATAGACGTTCTATTGAACCAGTTTTAAGGTTTTGTATTGTGTGTTGGTATAGGAACTTGACTTACTTGGGGCAACAAAAATAGGCTCGGTTATCAAAGTGGAGGAGTTAAGCGCATCTAACGCCCCTGACACACCAACCCGACGGCCGACCTTCGGCAGAAAAGGCAGTTGGACTGATCGGTCGGCTCCAAGAGGTCCAAAAAGTGCCTCAGAACACACCGAAGAGACGCCGTCTTGAGCGTACGTTCTCGTATTTTACTAAAATAGTTCACCAAAACATTCTGAGAACATTTTAAGAGAGAAATAGGCCGTGCAGTTGCTGAATCTGACTTCATTTCAGATCAACAAAGGTCGGTTTTGAGAGGCATTCGTCACTCATCCCGCTCGTTATTTCCGGGTTAGCACTCCACCAATCAGATTGAGTCTGACTGCCCGCCCTCCGACCTAGCAAGTCACGTCGGCTAAAATGAAGGTCGACAGCTCCTCCGACGGCCGACGGCACGGACCACACCGAACAGACTCGAGTCACGGACCTCGCCAGACTGTCCAACGGCCGATTATCGGCTCTGTGCGTCCGGGCCATTACAGACGTATATAACCAGGGCATGAAATTAACTCCAGACCACCCGCCATATGTGGGTGAATTTTGCAATTGGCGGGTAACGCTGTCAATCTACCTGCCACATTGGCAGGTAGCCAATGAGAATTGAGTAATTCAGACGCGTAACTATCGGTAACCAGGGTACGCGCTTGCTTACGGGCCTGGTCCAATCAGGGGCCCGCATCACTGGAAGACATTGATTGACAGCCGGGTCCCCTTATCGCATTTTCATTACTCACACAATCCCAGCAGTCCCCGTGCAGCCACTGACCAAGCGGGAGTGAGAACGGGTTGATCATTTCCTAGTTTCTGATATGAAGACGAGACGTGTGTGACTCGAACATCTCACATTTACCAACAAAACGTACAGCAAAGACCGTATAAACCTTTCAGACCGCCCTGCCAACATGTAGACATTTAACGTCAATGTACGCTGTAACGTTTATTCACTTTAAAGTCAGCAGCTGCTGTTTCAGTAGAAGACCTAATCTCTGTTTAAACTAACACGCCCAAACCAAAATATCTCATCAACATTCTCGTATACTGGACATAAGCGGGAGGCAGCGTGTGAGTACGCCCTTAGATGCCATTACATTTGAATATAGCCAACAAAAAGTGGCGTCATGCCGCGACAACAGTTAAAGTGTAACTCTCCCCGAAATGCAACCTAGAGTCTTTTTGTGAATGGACCCGAGTCAAACTTTCATTTAAAAGCATATTTAGGACGGAATCGCCACTTTTAAGATTTACCGTATTTTCGTTTTTCGGTCAAATGGCCTTCTGAATGGGAGTGCTAGGGGCGCTTTGATGCTAGCCTCAAAATAGCTATTTTTAAACAATAAGAAGGCTCGACACAACATGAGACTTTGCTCCAAGTATCACCAGGGGCTCTACACCTTAACTCCACCGGTGACCACGATATATACTATAACCAGGGGCTCTACACCTTAACTCCACCGGTGACCAAGATATATACTATAACCAGGGGCTCTACACCTTAACTCCACCGGTGACCAAGATATATACTATAACCAGGGGCTCTACACCTTAACTACACCGGTGACCAAGATATATACTATCACCAGGGGCTCTACACCTTAACTACACCGGTGACCAAGATATATACTATAACCAGGGGCTCTACACCTTAACTACACCGGTGACCAAGATATATACTATAACCAGGGGCTCTACGCCTTAACTCCACCGGTGACCAAGATATATACTATAACCAGGGGCTCTACGCCTTAACTCCACCGGTGACCAAGATATATACTATAACCAGGGGCTCTACACCTTAACTCCACCGGTGACCAAGATATATACTATAACCTGGGGCTCTACACCTTAACGAAAGCATTGACAACATTGGTTGTGTACCCAGAGCTTACTAAAAAGAGAGGTTTTGAGCATCTCACCGTAGCTCTTGTTGTTAAAGTGAAAACGGGTCACATTTGACTTGAGGACAACAGGCGGGTTAAAACAAAGAGCCGTCACCCCTTTAAACGCCTTGCAGGGAGAGAGGAGGCTGTTTTTCCAATTCATTAAATAAATAGAAAGAAATTAAGAAGTTGAATGTTATTTTAGGATTGACGGTCTCAATATAACAGGTGTCACTAATATTATTTTAAATCATGACATATTTCAACAAGTGTTGTTTTTTTTTTTAACTCAAAGTTTAGCTGCACATTTTTTTTTATTATTGAAAGACAAAAAGAAAAGTATTTTGTTTAATATTTCAAAATAAATTGCTCTTCTTTGCACAAACGTTAGACCAGAGGAGTGTCAAACTCGGTTTCAGTGCGGGCCAAACTGGAAAATGAGAATTACATCCAGAGCCAGACCAATCACAATCATCTTGGGCGGGGCTAAGCTCCGGGAAAAGCAACGGTGCCTCTGCTGAATAGCCTCGGGAAGGAACTTGTTTTGGTGGAACATGTGGACGTTCAGAAGTAGTTTGAGTCGTGCAACAGAGAACTCAGATTGGACAGATAGTCTAGCTAGCTGTCTGGATTCACCCTGCAGAGATCTGAGGAGCAGCTAACCATAGTCCTCACACATCCACCGGAGGTTAGAACGCCAACACAGAGACAGAGGAAGGGGACGGATATCCGGCCGACATGAGTGACGTCCGGCGGAATTTCCAGTGGCACCTGAACAATCCCGTGAAGTCACTTTTCCGGTGATGGCTGAGCGTTACTGAGCAGCCTCCAACTGAGCTTGAAGACGTAGATGTGACGTGAGCAACCTGTCTGAAAGTTGGAAGTCTTCTGGTAGCTGTGCCAAGAGAAATCTCAATCATTCCCAATCTAGCAGAGACGGAGAGCGTAGGTATATGTAAGGAGATAACATAGGCACAGGCTAATTACTGATCACTAACATGATAGTTAACATTAGGAATTACACTTAAACAGCTAATGGAAGTCCAAACTGCCTGAGAGCTTCTCCTGTACTATACGGTAATTCCTCTACTATGAGACAGTAAGTCTCGTGGTTATGATCCAATCGTTAGCCTATTTTTATAACAACGTCTGCTACGGAGCCATAACGTGAGCTACAAGGTAATGGAGCCTTTTATACATTGTCGTGTTTCTTTAGAAATAAACAACGGACAAATAGAGTCTTTAAACGCTTCAGATGTAAAGTTATTCTCTGTCAAAGTGACGTCAAAATGAATGGGAGTCAATGGGATGCTAACGGGAGCTGATGGCTTGGTAGCATCAGAATGAATGGCAGTCAATGGGATGCTAACGGGAGCTGATGGCTTGGTAGCATCAGAATGAATGGCAGTCAATGGGATGCTAACGGGAGGTGATGGCTTGGTAGCATCAGAATGAATGGCAGTCAATGGGATGCTCGCTTACCCCCCTGGGTGGATGTAGATTACTATAGCTTAACTCTGACAATGACTGGAGCAAACTGGAGCTGTAGTTTAACACAGTTTCTCCAGCCTGTGTGGCACTAATGACCCCTCATACCTCCGTGACCAATGCACTGGTCTCTCTCTCCCTCTCTCTCCCTGTCTCTCTCTCTCCCTCTCTCTCCCTGTCTCTCTCTCTCTCTCTCTCTCTCTCTCTCTCTCTCTCTCTCTCTCTCTCTCTCTCTCTCCCTGCCCCTCTCTCTCTCTCTCCTTCCCTTTCTCTCCTTGCCTCTCTCTCTTTCTCCGTCCCTCTCTCTCTCTCCCTGTCTCTCTCTCTCTCTCTCCCTGTCTCTCTCTCTCTCCTTCCCTTTCTCTCCCTGCCGCTCTCTCTCTCCTTGCCTCTCTCTCTCTCTCTCTCTCTCTCTCTCTCTCTCTCTCTCAGTGTGTCTCATCCTGTCTGCTTGGTGGTCTGATGCTGGGGCTGATCTGTGTCATTACTGTGTAGTAATCGGATCGTTATTTACCGAATCAATAACTTAAGTTACCGGAGCTGCGATGAAGCGTCTCTGCAGCGGATCGATTGCATATCTCCTGCTTCTCTTCTGTCTTCCAGGTGAGAACATGTTCAGCTTTACTTCTGCTGCTTTTAAGCTAAAAAATATATATAATAATTAAACCCACAGAGTGGGGACTGTATATGGGATGATGGGTTTATTCACGTACACTTTAACTCAGGGGTTAAGCTGCTGTATCCATCAATGTTCTGTGTGCAATGAGCAATGTGATGCAATAATTATATCTATATTCACAAGTAGTCTTTTTTCTATGGTGTATGTTTCCGGTGTACTTTTTCAATTATAACTTTATTTACAACACAGTCTCACGGCAGTTCGTGAAATGGTCACGTAATTTAATTTAATTTGTGTACACAAACACGTTTATCTCGTTTTTTTTTGTGATGGTCGGCACGTTTTTTTATAATACCAACAATTGCATAGCTGTATACAGCGGGACGGTTGGGTTTAGGAAAAGAGGGACGGTTGGGTTTAGGAAAAGAGGGACGGTTGGGTTTAGGAAAAGAGGGACGGTTGGGTTTAGGAAAAGAAAGGGACGGTTGGGTTTAGGAAAAGAAAGGGACAGTTGGGTTTAGGAAAAGAGGGACGGTTGGGTTTAGGAAAAGAAAGGGACGGTTGGGTTTAGGAAAAGAGGGACGGTTGGGTTTAGGAAAAGAAAGGGACGGTTGGGTTTAGGAAAAGAACGGGACGGTTGGGTTTAGGAAAAGAACGGGACGGTTGGGTTTAGGAAAAGAAAGGGACGGTTGGGTTTAGGAAAAGAAAGGAACGGTTGGGTTTAGGAAAAGAAAGGGACGGTTGGGTTTAGGAAAAGAACGGGATGGTTGGGTTTAGGAAAAGAACGGGACGGTTGGGTTTAGGAAAAGAAAGGGACGGTTGGGTTTAGGAAAAGAACGGGACGGTTGGGTTTAGGAAAAGAAAGGGACGGTTGGGTTAAGGAAAAGAAAGGGACGGTTGGGTTTAGGAAAAGAGGGACGGTTGGGTTTAGGAAAAGAAAGAGACGGTTGGGTTTAGGAAAAGAGGGACGGTTGGGTTTAGGAAAAGAAAGAGACGGTTGGATTTAGGAAAAGAAAGGGACGGTTGGGTTTAGGAAAAGAGGGACGGTTGGGTTTAGGAAAAGAGGGACGGTTGGGTTTAGGAAAAGAGGGACGGTTGGGTTTAGGAAAAGAAAGGGACGGTTGGGTTTAGGAAAAGAAAGGGACGGTTGGGTTTAGGAAAAGAGGGACGGTTGGGTTTAGGAAAAGAACGGGACGGTTGGGTTTAGGAAAAGAGGGACGGTTGGGTTTAGGAAAAGAGGGACGGTTGGGTTTAGGAAAAGAAAGGGACGGTTGGGTTTAGGAAAAGAAAGGGACGGTTGGGTTTAGGAAAAGAAAGGGACGGTTGGGTTTAGGAAAAGAAAGGGACGTTTGGGTTTAGGAAAAGAACGGGACGGTTGGGTTTAGGAAAAGAAAGGGACGTTTGGGTTTAGGAAAAGAAAGGGACGGTTGGGTTTAGGAAAAGAAAGGGACGGTTGGGTTTAGGAAAAGAAAGGGACGGTTGGGTTTAGGAAAAGAGGGACGGTTGGGTTTAGGAAAAGAAAGGGACGGTTGGGTTTAGGAAAAGAAAGGGACGGTTGGGTTTAGGAAAAGAAAGGGACGGTTGGGTTTAGGAAAAGAGGGACGGTTGGGTTTAGGAAAAGAAAGGGACGGTTGGGTTTAGGAAAAGAAAGGGACGGTTGGGTTTAGGAAAAGAACGGGATGGTTGGGTTTAGGAAAAGAACGGGACGGTTGGGTTTAGGAAAAGAAAGGGACGGTTGGGTTTAGGAAAAGAACGGGACGGTTGGGTTTAGGAAAAGAACGGGACGGTTGGGTTTAGGAAAAGAGGGACGGTTGGGTTTAGGAAAAGAAAGGGACGGTTGGGTTTAGGAAAAGAGGGACAGTTGGGTTTAGGAAAAGAAAGGGACGGTTGGGTTTAGGAAAAGAAAGGGACGGTTGGGTTTAGGAAAAGAAAGGGACGGTTGGGTTTAGGAAACGTGACATGCGGGACATGATCCCCGGTCTCCGGGGTGAAAGTCCTTTGTTGTTTGACCCACCTCCCAATTAACCTCTCTATGTGGATTTTCGAGCTTTCATACTACTCACTACCGTAGTCACTCTTAGTGCTACGTCATCTTCTTCATCAAAAAGCTTCAGAAGTAAACGTCATGTACTACGGCGTAATTTACACTAGGGAACTTTGTTCGTTATTGTTTAATTTATAAGTCTCAGTGATCAGCCCCTATTTTAAATAATAAAGAAAGTAAGACATCTTTTTCTTATGCATAGTTAAGTACAATTACCACCCCAGCTTTTGTATCACCATTGTCCCATGCATGTATGTAAAAATGCAGGAAAACATAATTTGGGCAGAGGACTCCCCCCCAGACGCCGTGCTTTGTGTCCACCTGACTTCTCAAACCAAAGTTACACCCTAGGTCATGTATGTGTTATACAGTATCACAAGTTTTTATATGTAGTTTTCAAAAGGGCTGCAACTTTCTGATCTTTTTCAAGACCACCTTTGTAAACCTGTTCTCACTCCCAACTTGTAAGATACTGCTGCTTGGTCAGTGTCTCTCAGAGTCAGTTATCGATGCAAAAATCCCACTTTATGTCTCTATGGAACACACCGGGCAGAGAAGCAGCTCGACCGCAGCGCTGTAAGATGATGCAGTATGAAGAGAGACAACAGTATAGAGTAGTATGTACAGAGACAATGGTAGAGAGTAGTATGTAGAGAGTAGTAGGTAGAGAGACAACAGTAGAGAGTAGTATGTAGAGAGTAGTATGTAGAGAGACAACAGTAGAGAGTAGTATGTACAGAGACAATGGTAGAGAGTAGTATGTAGAGAGTAGTATGTAGAGAGACAACAGTAGAGAGTAGTATGTAGAGAGTAGTATGTAGAGAGACAACAGTAGAGAGTAGTATGTAGAGAGACAACTGTAGAGAGTAGTATGTACAGAGACAACAGTAGAGAGTAGTATGCAGAGAGACAACAGTAGAGAGTAGTATGAAGAGAGACAACAGTAGAGAGTAGTATAAAGACAGACAACAGTAGAGAGTAGTATGCAGAGAGACAACAGTAGAGAGTAGTATGTAGAGAGACAACAGTAGAGAGTAGTATGAAGAGAGACAACAGTAGAGAGTAGTATAAAGACAGACAACAGTAGAGAGTAGTATGCAGAGAGACAACAGTAGAGAGTAGTATGTAGAGAGACATCAGTAGAGAGTAGTATGTAGAGAGACAACAGTAGAGAGTAGTATGTAGAGAGACATCAGTAGAGAGTAGTATGTAGAGAGACAACAGTAGAGAGTAGTATGTAGAGAGACAACAGTAGAGAGTAGTATGAAGAGAGACAACAGTAGAGAGTAGTATGTAGAGAGACAACAGTAGAGAGTAGTATGTAGAGAGACAACAGTAGAGAGTAGTATGTAGAGAGACAACAGTAGAGAGTAGTATGTAGAGAGACAACAGTAGAGAGTAGTATGTACAGAGACAACGGTAGAGAGTAGTATGTAGAGAGTAGTATGTAGAGAGACAACAGTAGAGAGTAGTATGTAGAGAGACAACAGTAGAGAGTAGTATGTAGAGAGTAGTATGTAGAGAGACAACAGTAGAGAGTAGTATGTAGAGAGACAACAGTAGAGAGTAGTATGTAGAGAGACAACTGTAGAGAGTAGTATGTACAGAGACAACGGTAGAGAGTAGTATGTAGAAAGACAGCAGTAGAGAGTAGTATGAAGAGAGACAACAGTAGAGAGTAGTATGTAGAGAGACAACAGTAGAGAGTAGTATGTAGAGAGACAGCAGTAGAGAGTAGTATGTACAGAGACAACGGTAGAGAGTAGTATGTAGAAAGACAGCAGTAGAGAGTAGTATGAAGAGAGACAACAGTAGAGAGTAGTATGTAGAGAGACAACAGTAGAGAGTAGTATGAAGAGAGACAACAGTAGAGAGTAGTATGTAGACAATGGTAGAGAGTAGTATGTAGAGAGACAACAGTAGAGAGTAGTATGAAGAGAGACAACAGTAGAGAGTAGTATGTAGAGAGACAACAGTAGAGAGTAGTATGTAGAGAGACAACAGTAGAGAGTAGTATGTAGAGAGACAACAGTAGAGAGTAGTATGTACAGAGACAACGGTAGAGAGTAGTATGTAGAGAGACAACAGTAGAGAGTAGTATGTAGAGAGACAACAGTAGAGAGTAGTATGTAGAGAGTAGTATGTAGAGAGACAACAGTAGAGAGTAGTATGTAGAGAGACAACAGTAGAGAGTAGTATGCAGAGAGACAACAGTAGAGAGTAGTATGAAGAGAGACAACAGTAGAGAGTAGTATGAAGAGAGACAACAGTAGAGAGTAGTATAAAGACAGACAACAGTAGAGAGTAGTATGCAGAGAGACAACAGTAGAGAGTAGTATGTAGAGAGACATCAGTAGAGAGTAGTATGTAGAGAGACAACAGTAGAGAGTAGTATGTAGAGAGACATCAGTAGAGAGTAGTATGTAGAGAGACAACAGTAGAGAGTAGTATGAAGAGAGACAACAGTAGAGAGTAGTATGTAGAGAGACAACAGTAGAGAGTAGTATGTAGAGAGACAACAGTAGAGAGTAGTATGTAGAGAGACAACAGTAGAGAGTAGTATGTAGAGAGACAACAGTAGAGAGTAGTATGTAGAGAGACAACAGTAGAGAGTAGTATGTAGAGAGACAACAGTAGAGAGTAGTATGTAGAGAGACAACAGTAGAGAGTAGTATGTAGAGAGACAACAGTAGAGAGTAGTATGTAGAGAGACAACAGTAGAGAGTAGTATGAAGAGAGACAACAGTAGAGAGTAGTATGTAGAGAGACAACAGTAGAGAGTAGTATGTAGAGAGACAACAGTAGAGAGTAGTATGTAGAGAGACAACAGTAGAGAGTAGTATGTAGAGAGACAACAGTAGAGAGTAGTATGTACAGAGACAACGGTAGAGAGTAGTATGTAGAGAGTAGTATGTAGAGAGACAACAGTAGAGAGTAGTATGTAGAGAGACAACAGTAGAGAGTAGTATGTAGAGAGTAGTATGTAGAGAGACAACAGTAGAGAGTAGTATGTAGAGAGACAACAGTAGAGAGTAGTATGTAGAGAGACAACTGTAGAGAGTAGTATGTACAGAGACAACGGTAGAGAGTAGTATGTAGAAAGACAGCAGTAGAGAGTAGTATGAAGAGAGACAACAGTAGAGAGTAGTATGTAGAGAGACAACAGTAGAGAGTAGTATGTAGAGAGTAGTATGTAGAGAGACAACAGTAGAGAGTAGTATGTAGAGAGACAGCAGTAGAGAGTAGTATGTACAGAGACAACGGTAGAGAGTAGTATGTAGAAAGACAGCAGTAGAGAGTAGTATGAAGAGAGACAACAGTAGAGAGTAGTATGTAGAGAGACAACAGTAGAGAGTAGTATGAAGAGAGACAACAGTAGAGAGTAGTATGTAGACAATGGTAGAGAGTAGTATGTAGAGAGACAACAGTAGAGAGTAGTATGAAGAGAGACAACAGTAGAGAGTAGTATGTAGACAACAGTAGAGAGTAGTATGTAGAGAGACAACAGTAGAGAGTAGTATGAAGAGAGACAACAGTAGAGAGTAGTATGTAGAGAGACAACAGTAGAGAGTAGTATGAAGAGAGACAACAGTAGAGAGTAGTATGTAGAGAGACAACAGTAGAGAGTAGTATGAAAGACCGAAATTCCGCTTAAGGAGACTGGTTGTGGGGGTGGATGGGTCAAACAACCCAGGAGACTGGGGTCCATGTCCCATTCTTGTCCCGCGTGTCACTGAAATGTACATTTTGTAACCTCAACCACCATCTTTTCCTAAACCTAACTGTCCCGTTCATGTGCGGCATGTCAGTGAAACGTACGTCCCGACCCAGAGCGTCTAAAAGTGACGCCAAGAGGCCCGACCAAGCACGTCTAAATATGGCGCTAAAACAAGTCAAAAGCCAGGACTAGTCGAGACCGAGTCAAGTCCGAGTCCAAAGAGGTTTGAATCCAAGTCAAGGCTGGGTTCAAATAAAAGACAGCTAGGACAGAGACAGAAAAAAAGAATCCACTTCCTTATCTTACTTACTAATGTCAAAAACATATACTTCCTCACCTTACTTCCTGCTTTGCTCCCGTCAGAACTGCTACGGCCAGTAGATGGCGCTGTCTCAATGAACCTAAGTAGAGGTCGTTAATGCTGCTTGAACCAACGACTTTTGGGAGCGTTTTTCAGAGGAGGAGTGTTGTTATAGCACAATGTCAAAAACCTAATTTGTGTGTGTGTGTGTGTGTATGTGTGTATGTGTGTATATGTGCGTGTGTGTGTGAGTGGCCTTAAAACAGTAGTCTGTGTGCGTGTGTGTGTGTGTGTGCACGCGTTTGTGCGTGTGTGTGTGTATGTGTGTTTGTGCGTGCGTGCGTGCGTGCGTGCGTGTGTGTGTGTGTGTGTATGTGTTTGTGCGTGCCTGCGTGCGTGTGTTTGTGTGTGTGTGTATGTGTTTGTGTGTGCGTGCGTGCGTGTGTGTGTGTATGTGTTTGTGCGTGCGTGCGTGTGTGTATGTGCGTGTGTGTGCGTGCGTGTGAGTGGCCTTGAAACAGTAGTCCGTGTGTGCACGCGTTTGTGCGTGTATGTGTTTTTGTGAGTTTACGTGCGTGTGTGTGTATGTGTTTGTGTGTGCGTACGTGCGTTTGTGTGTTTATGTGTGTGTGTCTGTGCGTATGTGTGTGTGTGTGTGTGTGTGTGTGTGTGTGTGTGTGTGTGTGTGTATATGTGTGTTTGTGCGTGCCTGCGTGTGTGTGTTTACACAAACACACTTCAGCTAATACACACATCTTCGCTGTTCAGATCTTGTCTGCCGTAAACACTCCACACGTTGGTCCTGAGTAAATAAAATATAACAATGATTATGTCCAGAGGGACTAGAGGAAGAGTGTCCAAAATCTAATAATTCCTACTGTGTGTGCAAATATACATCCTGACCTGTTGGTGGCAGTAGTGGTAAAGTGGGGGAGTCACCAAAATTTAGGGCCCTTTCACTCCTACCTCGTTTGATCCAGATTTTGGGACTTTTCAGCTTGATCCGAGCCAAAATTACAAGTGTGAAACCTTCATGTTCCGAACATGAGGATTAGCACCGTGATATTTATATTTGTAATCTTCTGTGTGTGTGTGTGTGTGTGTGTGTGTGTGTGTGTGTGTGTGCTGCTGTGCGTCCCTGTGTGTGTAACAAGCATAGTGTGCACGTGCTGTGCACACATTTTACTAATGCTCTGTTAAAATAACAATGAAATGCTGCGTTATTGACTTTAGACCAGGTTGTTGTTGATTAATGGTGCCATCACTTCCTGCTGCCTCAAGATAGCAATACGCCCAGAATGCACCTGAACACACCTCCCTGTAAGACCAGCACGCCCAGAATGCACCTGAACACACCTCCCTGTAAGACCAGCACACCCAGAATGCACCTGAACACACCTCCCTGTAAGACCAGCACGCCCAGAATGCACCTGAACACACCTCCCTGTAAGACCAGCACGCCCAGAATGCACCTGAACACACCTCCCAGTAAGACCAGCACGCCCAGAATGCACCTGAACACACCTCCCTGTAAGACCAGCACGCCCAGAATGCACCTGAACACACCTCCCTGTAAGACCATCACGTCCAGAATGCACCTGAACACACCTCCCTGTAAGACCAGCACGCCCAGAATGCACCTGAACACACCTCCCTGTAAGACCAGCACGCCCAGAATGCACCTGAACACACCTCCCAGTAAGACCAGCACGCCCAGAATGCACCTGAACACACCTCCCTGTAAGACCAGCACGCCCAGAATGCACCTGAACACACCTCCCTGTAAGACCAGCACGCCCACGGGCGCACAAATGGGTGCAGGTGCATTTGCTATTTATACGACGTGGGTGCTGGACGGGAAATTGACAACTGGGTCGGTCTTAAACTAGCGAAGACACTTGGCGTCGGGCTTTGCGCTGCGCCGGGTGCGAGATAGGGCCCCATGTCTCCGTCTAGATAAAATAAAAAATTAATAAAACAGGAAACAGTGAGAAGGAGCCGATTATACAGTAAGTTGTTGAAGAGATTCTTCTAATGTCAAATCAGTGGCGTTATTATGTTTCTTTCCGTCTTGGCGACGAGTGAATGAGGCACGAAAGAAACACGTTAAACACAAATAACCATCAGGCAAGCAAGCACTCCCTCCTTTCTATTTTTAAACGTCATCCCTGCCAACATACAGTGTGTGAGCCAACTGGAAGTAGATGAGACACAACTGTAACACATCGATTGAGGCCCAATCCCAAAGTGAGCCCTGAGGACTGAGGACTAAAGACTCCCAGACTTAACTGATCTCAGGTGCTGAGGGAGTGTGTGAGGCCACATGGGCTCAGATAGGTAGAAATGGGATTGGGACAGCACTTCACGAGATCACGTTACATTGGCGACGTTAAGGTAATAATCTTTTTCAAACTCGTTTTACAAGCTGGACAACAGGTTGGTCTGCTCCGTGGTCGTGTGTTCTTATATACAGTCTATGGTCGTGGTCATTGGTCATGTGTTCTCATATACAGTCTATGGTCGTGGTCGTGGTCGTGTGTTCTCATATACAGTCTATGGTCGTGGTCGTGTGTTCTTATATCCAGTCTATGGTCGTGGTCGTGGTCGTGTGTTCTCATATACAGTCTATGGTCGTGGTCGTGTGTTCTTATATACAGTCTATGGTCGTGGTCGTGTGTTCTTATATCCAGTCTATGGTCGTGGTCGTGGTTGTGGTTGTGTGTTCTCATATACAGTCTATGGTCGTGGTCGTGTGTTCTCATATACAGTCTATGGTCGTGGTCGTGTGTTCTCATATACAGTCTATGGTCGTGGTCGTGGTCGTGTGTTCTTATATACAGTCTATGGTCGTGGTCGTGGTTGTGTGTTCTCATATACAGTCTATGGTCGTGGTCGTGTGTTCTCATATACAGTCTATGGTCGTGGTCGTGTGTTCTTATATACAGTCTATGGTCGTGGTCGTGGTCGTGTGTTCTTATATACAGTCTATGGTCGTGGTCGTGTGTTCTTATATCCAGTCTATGGTCGTGGTCGTGGTCGTGTGTTCTCATATACAGTCTATGGTCGTGGTCGTGGTCGTGTGTTCTCATATACAGTCTATGGTCGTGGTCGTGTGTTCTCATATACAGTCTATGGTCGTGGTCGTGTGTTCTCATATACAGTCTATGGTCGTGGTCGTGTGTTCTTATATACAGTCTATGGTCGTGGTCGTGTGTTCTCATATACAGTCTATGGTCGTGGTCGTGTGTTCTTATATACAGTCTATGGTTGTGGTCGTGGTCGTGTGTTCTTATATACAGTCTATGGTCGTGGTCGTGTGTTCTTATATACAGTCTATGGTCGTGGTCGTGTGTTCTCATATACAGTCTATGGTCGTGGTCGTGTGTTCTCATATACAGTCTATGGTCGTGGTCGTGTGTTCTTATATACAGTCTATGGTCGTGGTCGTGTGTTCTCATATACAGTCTATGGTCGTGGTCGTGTGTTCTTATATACAGTCTATGGTCGTGGTCGTGTGTTCTTATATACAGTCTATGGTCGTGGTCGTGTGTTCTTATATACAGTCTATGGTCGTGGTCGTGTGTTCTTATATACAGTCTATGGTCGTGGTCGTGTGTTCTCATATACAGTCTATGGTCGTGGTCGTGTGTTCTCATATACAGTCTATGGTCGTGGTCGTGTGTTCTTATATACAGTCTATGGTCGTGGTCGTGTGTTCTCATATACAGTCTATGGTCGTGGTCGTGTGTTCTCATATACAGTCTATGGTCGTGGTCGTGTGTTCTTATATACAGTCTATGGTTGTGGTCGTGGTCGTGTGTTCTTATATACAGTCTATGGTCGTGGTCGTGTGTTCTTATATACAGTCTATGGTTGTGGTCGTGGTCGTGTGTTCTTATATACAGTCTATGGTCGTGGTCGTGTGTTCTTATATACAGTCTATGGTCGTGGTCGTGAGTTGTGTTGTTGTTACCTTTTGTAATTTCCGGATTTCCCTACGGTCTCCGCAGTAAACGTCACAACGCATTGAACTGTGGGTAATTCCCTTTGAAGTCTGCATCGATGCAGACTCACGGAAAGGGCTCGGTAAGCGTGTCCTCAAACCCTCACGCCCTTTGAAATTCGACATTGGGACGACCCTAAGCCCTTTCGAATTTCGCGAGGACGCGCACCAAAGTCCGTGAGTCCGTGAGTCCGGACTTTGGGATTGGGCCAATGTTTACATGCACACTAATATTCCACTATAATTCTGAATATGACAATTGACAATATCCTGAATTGTATACGGGTCACGTAAACAGCACATGCCTTTTGGATATTTCTTTTACCTAATATAACATTTTTCCAGTTAAGACGTGTGATATGTTGGCATTATTCAGGTTTTAGAAGCATTTTTTTATACATGTATACAGTGCGTTCAGAATATGCTTCTCAGTCTGGGTTTTTACTGCAGTTTGTGACAGTTTACGGCCTCTTGTCTGCTTACGACTTACGGTCAGGTCTGTGCATTGCTGTGGTTACTGGACACAAAGCAAGCAACTAAACAACCGGAACAATGCCTTAAAATGGTTGAATCGGACTCCAGTTGGTTTTCCTCCTCGGTACGATTCGTTTGGGTACATCTCAACACATTTGCGAACCAAAACAAGTGCACAGAGACCCTTCACAGGAAGTGGGCTCAGTTTGGTTTCAAATGAATTTGTTTGTGGTTTGAACTTGATCTGAATTCAACTACTGAACTATAGTTGCATTCTGGGATGTGCATGAGTGAAATCAACAGTTGCAAACAGCTAGTTGGAAAATGAATCGTGGTCCGACCTGGAATAGCAATAAAGTAGGTTGTCACCTGGATATTTGGACACACACACACACACACACACACACACACACACACACACACACACACACACACACACACACACACACACACACACACACACACACACACACACACACAAAAGCTTGGGTCATATTCACTTAACATGCCATCATCTGTTTTTTTGCGCATGGTTCTGGCCATCTGTGCACTTAGCATGTATGGACTTACGCGTCACTATGACTGGTGGTGGGGGAAGAGATGATGTGCTGCATTGTGTGTGTGTGTGTGTGTGTGTGTGTGTAAGTTTTACTATATTCGTGGGGTCCAAAAACCGGGGAATACAGTATACTTGTGGGGTCTGCACAGCCTTGTGGGGCCCAAAATGCTGGAGCCCACAAGGTTAAAGGTCTGTTTGAGGGTTAAGACTTGGTTTTAGGATTAGGGTTAGAATTAGGTTATGGTTAGGGTGAGGGTAAGGGTTAAGGTTAGGCATCTAGTGGTGATGGTTAAGGTTAGGGTAAGGGGCTAGGGAATGCATTATGTCAATGACGGATCCCCACAAAGCAACAAACGTGTGTGTGTGTGTGTGTGTGTGTGTGTGTGTGTGTGTGTGTGTGTGTGTGTGTGTGTGTGTGTGCGCCAGCTGGCGTGCTCTCAGAGCTGTTAGCACTCACACTTTAACTCCTCTGGGAGTTGATGCTGACTCATGAGCTCGCCGGACCGTGAAGACATTTAAACAATGAGCTGGGACAATAAGAGGCGGAGCTGCAGGTTTATTTACACAAAGACTTCAGGGTTGTAATGATCCCACCTGACAGAAAATTGGTACAAAGTCCTCATGTTTCAAGGCATTTGTCAATGGATCTGTATCGGCTAAAATAAATGTCTAATCTAATGCGTTTTGTGTTTTAAGCGGTTCTAGCAGGTGTTTGGGAGGTTGTCATTGAGGCTACATTTACACTGCTATGTGTTGAGCCTATTAGAAGAAATAATCTCTGTTTAAACTAACACGCCCAAACCTCATAACCTCACGTTCTCTACACTCTACATTGGCTCTCTGTGCATTTTAGAATAGATTTTAAGATTTAATTGTTTGCTTTCAAGGCCTTAAATGGTCTGGCCCCGGAGTATTTGACTGAAATTTTAACTTTGCGGGAGCACAACTGGTCATTGCGTTCTTCAAATCAGCGAGTTTTAGAAGTCCCAAGGTCTAGATATAAACGGTGGGGAGATCAGGCTTTTGCAGTTGCTGCCCCGAGACTCTGGAACAAGATACCCCCTGATATTCCAACTCGTAAAATAAGGACGTTTGGACAGTGGCTGTCAGCGTCTGATGCAACGAAAAAGGCGTCTTTCAGCGTGTTTATGCAACGCCAAAGGAGAGCATCAGTTAGAGAGGATTTAGGGAGGAGTATGTAAGGGAGAATTTCCGCACTGGGAGGTTAGTTGGGGGGGGATGGGTCAAGCACAGGACTTTCACCCAGGAGAGCGCGGTTCATGTCCTGCTTGTCACGCTTGCTATATTCGCTTTTTTCTTTCCTCCCGCGTGTCACAGAACCGTACGCCCACCCACGACCTTTTCCTAAACCCAACCGTCTTGTAGTTCCCGCGTGTCACGGAACCGTAAGCCCAAGTGCATTTACAAATAGCGCTAAAGGGACGGCAATAGTCCCGACCAAGCGCGTTTACAAATAGCGCTAAAGGGACGGCAATAGTCCCGACCAAGCGCGTTTACTTATAGCGCTAAAGGGACGGCAATAGTCCCGACCAAGCGCGTTTACTTATAGCGCTAAAGGGACGGCAATAGTCCCGACCAAGCGCGTTTACTTATAGCGCTAAAGGGACGGCATTTGTCCCGACCAAGCGCGTTTACTTATAGCGCTAAAGGGACGGCGATAGTCCCGACCAAGCGCGTTTACTTACAGCGCTAAAGGGACGGCAATAGTCCAGACCAAGCGCGTTTACTTATAGCGCTAAAGGGACGGCAATAGTCCCGACCAAGCGCGTTTACAAATAGCGCTAAAGGGACGGCGATAGTCCCGACCAAGCGCGTTTACTTATAGCGCTAAAGGGACGGTGATAGTCCCGACCAAGCGCGTTTACTTATAGCGCTAAAGGGACGGCAGTAGTCCCGACCAAGCGTGTTTACTTATAGCGCTAAAGGGACGGCGATAGTCCCGACCAAGCGCGTTACTTATAGCGCTAAAGGGACGGCGATAGTCCCGACCAAGCGCGTTTACTTATAGCGCTAAAGGGACGGCAATAGTCCCGACCAAGCGCGTTTACTTATAGCGCTAAAGGGACGGCGATAGTCCCGACCAAGCGCGTTACTTATAGCGCTAAAGGGACGGCGATAGTCCCGACCAAGCGCGTTTACTTATAGCGCTAAAGGGACAGCGATAGTCCCGACCAAGCGCGTTTACTTATAGCGCTAAAGGGACAGCGATAGTCCCGACCAAGCGCGTTTACTTATAGCGCTAAAGGAGACTTTTAGCGTCAATAAGAACGACAAAGGCACCTGACCAAACGTCCTTATTTTACGAGATGGGGGTGAGAATGTGTTGGATATTCGCACTATTGCAGATGTAGCTCTTTTTAGATCCAAACTCGAACCGTATCTGTTTGACAGTTTCATTCTTCTGTTTCTTTGTAACCTTTTCTGATTTTACTGTTTTCTATGTTCGTTCTTTTTATTGTATGATATATGTTTTTACTCTTGGTTTTTGATGTTAAGCACTTTGGATACCGGCTGGTTCTGTAAAGTGCTATATAAATACATTTTGATTGATTGATTGATTGATTGATTGATTGATAACTCATCAACATTCTGGTATACTGGGCATAAACAGGAGGCAGCGTGGAGACTCCGCCTGCTGCTGGTAGTTGACATGGTAACGTTAGTATCTTAGTCTCAGAAACCGAGACGTCGTGACCCAATCAAGCGGCATAACATTGGCGTCAGTGTCGGTGTTGCTAAAGGTCTCCGTTTGCGGCCGTTGAGACTGCAACACAACCCCGCAGATTTCGAAATTAAAACGGGTCAGAAATGTTTCCAAATGTCTCCGGTTTAGAGAGCAGGGGGAATGAGAGGGGGAAATGCCAGAGCAGGGGGAATGAGAGGGGGAAATGCCAGAGCAGGGGGAATGAGAGGGGGGAACGCCAGAGCAGGGGGAATGAGAGGGGGGAACGCCAGAGCAGGGGGAATGAGAGGGAGGAACGCCAGAGCAGGGGGAATGAGAGGGGGAAACGCCAGAGCAGGGGGAATGAGAGGGGGAAACGCCAGAGCAGGGGGAATGAGAGGGGGAAACGCCAGAGCAGGGGGAATGAGAGGGGGAAAGGCCAGAGCAGGGGGAATGAGAGGGGGAAACGCCAGAGCAGGGGGAATGAGAGTGGGAAACGCCAGAGCAGGGGGAATGAGAGGGGGAAACGCCAGAGCAGGGGGAATGAGAGGGGGAAACGCCAGAGCAGGGGGAATGAGAGGGGGAACGTAGCAGAAGATGAAACCTTAGGAAGTTCTAGGACTTTCACCCAGGAGACCGGGGATCGTGTCCCGTTCTTGTCCCACGTGTCACTGAAACGTATATTTTGTAACCCCACCCACCATCTTTCCCTAAACCTAACTGTCCCGTTCTTGTGCCGCATGACAGTTAAACGTACGTCCCGACCCAGAGCGTCCAAATTGATGTGAATAGTCCTGAACAAACGCATTTAGATATGACGCAAAAGGAGACTTTTAGCGCCATTAACAACGCCTAAAGGCCCTGACACACACGCAGGAAAGCCAGTCGGACTGATCAGTCTCCCCGAGGTCCATAAAGTGCCTCAGAACACACCGAAGCGACGCCGACTTGAGCGTACGTTCTGCGCGTGCACGGGACGTAATACGTCTCCATAACAGCAGGCGGCGCTCATCTGTTTTGTGGGTCTGGCTTCTCCCGCAGACCATAATGGCGGCTTGTTCGGAATACGATCTCGTATTTAACTAAAATAGTTCACCGAAAATAGGCCGTGCAGTTGCTGAATCTGTCTGCTCGTTACGCTCATCCCGCTCGTCATTTCCGGTAAGTGTTTTAACATAAGTGCACTGATTCGCTAGCACTCCACCAATCACATGGGTCATTGAGTCCGACTGCCCACTGGTCGATTCAACAAGTCAAATCGGCCCAAATTAAAGCCGACGGCTCCTCCGACTGACGACGGCACGGAACACACCGAACAGACTCGAGTCACCGACTTCGCCAGACTGTCCAACGGCCGATTATCGGGGTCGGTGTGTCAGCGCCTAAAAGGCACCTGACCAACTGTCTTTATTTTATGCGATGGGAGTGAAAATGTGTTGGTCCTTCAGATGATTCTAGTGGTTCTTATGGCGTTTTTCCATTACATGGTACCTGCTTGACTCGCCTCGCCTCGACACACTGTGCGCCCGTTGCAGATTTTAGTCCCGCCTCAGCGTGGCTGGTCGTCTTATACGCCGGCTCGACACACACACACACACCAGCGCACAAGTATAACCATCAGGCCACTTGAGCTTGTTCTCCAGTTCTGTGGAGGCTCCAGGCAGAGCTTTCTCCGTAGCCGATGGAAGTGGCCTGATGGTTATACTTGTGCGCTGGTGTGTGCGTGGAGTCGGCCGTGTGTGTGTGTACGTAGGCTACGGAGAAAGCTCTGCCTGGAGCCTCCGCAGGACTGGAAACAAGCGGCGCCGCAGTAACCTGGCGTGACCTAATGTGACACACACACAGAATGTGGAAGGTGTGTTGATGCCAGAAGACACATTTAGTTTCTAATGAAGCTGGAGGCAGCAAACACACAGCTGGCTGAACTAGTTAAAGATAGGGTTAGTTCAGGACCCCCGTCTGTCGCTTTCACGTCACCTTTTCGGCTCGCCTCAGCTCGCTGGGACCTCGACTGAGGTGGTACTAAAAGAAGTTCCTGTTAGCAGGTACCAGGTACCTTTTTTTCATAATGGAAAACCAAAAAAGGCGAGTAGAGTCGAGTCGAGCAGGTACCATGTGATGGAAAAGCGCCGTTAAAGAGGCTTTAGGGGTTCTTTAGTGTGTTAAACATCCGTGGGAGAGTTCGGAGCAACAGCGCTCTCTTACCACCAACGTCCAAACACCAAATAAGGGAATATCTTTTGGAAGAATGGTGTTCAGCCAGATGTAGTCTCATGGACATAACCTGCGACAAGGAGCACTGAAGCCGTTCTCAACACCTTACTAAGACACTTAATGTTGCGTTTCACCTTCATTTGTCAGCAGTCTGTGTATACAATGTCAAATTGAATGGAAATCTGGCCTGTAGTTGTGAGGATATCTTGCCTGGGATTAGGGTTTTGGACTCAGAAGCAGGAAGACTGTTGTCATCGCAGCCCCCCCCCCCAGTCCTTACAACTGAAATATCATCAACATATTGGGTTGAAATTATCACGTTGTTTGTGTGAACATGTTACAGGATTTTCTCTGTATAAGTCTGGTAATATTTATACCCTTGTGTTGTCTTCCTGTCGACCATGCAAATATTGTTTTTATGGGTCAAAATTCTAGTTATTTTTTCGACATTTGTCACTTTTCCCGTCATTTTTGTTGTTTCTTTTTCAAGTTTTTTTTTACTGTTTACAATGATTTTGTAGATTAAAAAAAAAAAAATTGTCAGTTCTTACGATGATTTTTTAAAAAATGTTTTCACATTTTTTTGTCAGTTTTTACGATGTTTTTGTAGATTTTTTTTGTCACTTTTTACGATGTTTTTGTAGATTTTTTTTGTCAGTTTTTACGATGTTTTTGTAGATTTTTTTTGTCACTTTTTACGATGTTTTTGTAGATTTTTTTTGTCACTTTTTACGATGTTTTTGTAGATTTTTTTTTCACGTTTTTTTGTTACTTTTTACGATGATTTTGTAAATTCAAAAAAAAAATTGTCACTTTTTACGATGATTTTATAGATTTTTTTTTCACGTTTTTTTGTTACTTTTTACGATGATTTTGTAGATTTTTTTTCACGTTTTTTTGTCACTTTTTATGATATTTTGTTGATTTTTTATTTTTTGTCACTTTTTACGATATTTTGTAGATTTAAAAAAAAAGTTTTTAGTCACTTTTTTAGGATGTTTTTGTAGATTTTTTTTCACGTTTTTTTGTTACTTTTTACGATGTTTTTGCAGATTTTTTTCCACGTTTTTTTTGTCACTTTTTACGATATTTTGTAGATTTAAAAAAATTTTTTTTTGTCATTTTTACGATGTTTTTGTAGATTTTTTTCACGTTTTTTTGTTACTTTTTACGATGTTTTTGTAAATAAAAAAAAAATTGTCACTTTTTACGATGTTTTTGTAGATTTTTTAAAAAAAATTTTGTCACTTTTTACGATGATTTTATAGATTTTTTTTCACGTTTTTTTTTCACTTTTTACAATATTTTGTAGATTTTTTATTTTTTTGTCACTTTTTACGATATTTTATAGATTTTTTTCACGTTTTTTTGTCACTTTACGATGATTTTATAGATTTTTTTCACGTTTTTTTTGTCACTTTTTACGATATTTTGTAGATTTAAAAAAAAGTTTTTTGTCGCTTTTTACGATGTTTTTGTAGATTTTCTTTCACGTTTGTCACTTTTTACGATGTTTTTGTAGATTTTTTTTTCACGTTTTTTTGTTACTTTTTACGATGATTTTGTAAATTCAAAAAAAAAAATTGTCACTTTTTACGATGATTTTATAGATTTTTTTTCACGTTTTTTTGTCACTTTTTATGATATTTTGTCGATTTTTTATTTTTTGTCACTTTTTACGATATTTTGTAGATTTAAAAAAAAAGTTTTTTGTCACTTTTTTACGATGATTTTATAGATTTTTTTTCACGTTTTTTGGTCACTTTTTACGATATTTTGTAGATTTTTTTTCACGTTTTTTTGTCACTTTTTACGATATTTTGTAGATTTAAAAAAAAAGTTTTTTGTCACTTTTTTACGATGATTTTATAGATTTCTTTTCATGTTTTTTTGTCACTTTTTACGATATTTTGTAGATTTTTTTTCACGTTTTTTTTGTCACTTTTTACGATATTTTGTAGATTTAAAAAAAAAGTTTGTCACTTTTAACGATATTTTGTAGATTTTCTTTCACGTTTGTCACTTTTTACGATGTTTTTGTAGATTTTTTTTTTCACGTTTTTTTGTTACTTTTTACGATGTTTTTGTAAATAAAAAAAAAGTCACTTTTTACGATGATTTTATAGTTTTTTTTTAATTTTTTGTCACTTTTTACGATGATTTTATAGATTTTTTTTCACGTTTTTTTGTCACTTTTTACGATATTTTGTAGATTTAAAAAAAAAGTTTTTTGTCACACTTTACGATATTTTGTAGATTTTCTTTCACGTTTGTCACTTTTTACGATGTTTTTGTAGATTTTTTTTCACTGTTTTTTGTTACTTTTTACGATGTTTTTGTAGATTTTTTTTTCACATTTTTTTGTTACTTTTTACGATGTTTTTTTAAATAAAAAAAAAAAGTCACTTTTTACGATGATTTTATAGATTTTTTTTGTCACTTTTTTACGATGTTTTTGTAGATTTTTTTCTGCGCTTTGATGTTTTCATTGATGTTCTTCACTTTTTCCGGAATTTTTGACACTTTTTTTCAACGTTCTTTTCTCATTTTGTTCATTTTTTCTTATGCTATAACATTTCATAAAACACCCAAATTCAATGAAAGTAGTGAACTGATCATTGAAGAGCGCTGTGGGGAACCATCCACGTTACTTTCTTTGACAATTTTGTTGAAAGAAACCCAAATTTCTGACGTAGAACATTTTTTAAAATGGGTCCAACCCTCGTGTTGTCTTGCGGTCGACGTGCAACTTTTAGTTTTTCTGGGTCTAAATTTTAAATTAAAAACTTTTTCAACGTTTTGGTCATTTTTTTTTTCAACACTTTTGTTGCTTTCCCCCATGTTTTATCCAAGCTTTGTTGTCACTTAACACACACACACACACACACACACACACACACACACACACACACACACACACACACACACACACACACACACACACACATACACACTTAGAGACACACACACACATAGACACACACACACACACACACATAGACACAGAGAGATACACAGACACACACATAGACACACACACACGCATAGACACAGAGCGAGACACACAGACACGCAGAGACACGCAGAGACACGCAGAGACACACACACACACACACACACACACACACACACACACACACACACACACACACACACACACACACACACATGGTTGATGATATAGAAACTTTTTGAAAATGGGTCAAATTTGACCGAGGACAGCAGGAGGTGTATTCCTGCAGAAATACCTCAGTTACTGAAGTAGTTCTCTAGGTCTGTTTACTGGGTTATGAGAGCTCAGATTAACTGGGGTAAGGTCTCTACGTGCCGTTAGAGAAATTGGGGTATTGCCTTCACACGAATATAACCTTCTTTTTAAAAACTGCATGTAAACGCACTGACTGCTGAACTGGTTGCAGCCATCTAAGGAGCCATATCTCCCAGCCGACTTGCATTGCGTCTCATTGACTGTCCCTGATAATAATTTAGAATAATGTCAGAATTATCTCTCGAAAACATGTCGAGACAATCCATCACTGTATAATCAGCCTTGAACGGACAAACAGAGCTGAGGAGATTTGGACCGTCTCTATCCGTTCCTCATAATGAGATATCTCGTTCTTCATGTCTGTCTGACAGATTCAGAGCTTCTCTTCAACATTTCCATGTTTGTACAAAGTATGTTAACAATATACCTCTCTGCATGCATGGTGGCATTTAGTCACATGCTCTTTTCTTGTTATCTGAAGGTCATTGAACTGACGGTGGTCTTGTGTGTGCCCTTTTTTGAGCAAGGCATGTAATTAAACCTCTGTGAGTCTGTTTATTTTTATCTTTAATGTCTCTCCTCTTGCAGTTATGAATCTCTCTGCCCTTGTCGAGTGCTCAGAGCAGCAAACAGAAGTTCTTTAGTGGGTCATAAGCTACAGGTTGGGGGCCAAAGATGAATCTCGGCAGCCGTAGTTCCTTACACAGCGTGCATACATTTAGACTCGTGCACAGCGCGTGCACACTATGCTTGTTACACACACGGGGATGCACAGCAGCACACACACACACACACACACACATGCATGCAGAAGATTACAAATAAAAATATTACGGTGCAAATCCTCCATCATAACAGCAATGCTCCAAGGTCCAAACGCGCCTGGCTTTTAAAGGGAATGGGAGATGATCTCTGATTGGTTGATTGCATGTTACGCCCAGAACACACCTCTGATTAATGAAGACACTAAGTCCAACCCTTTAGAACCATGACCCGGACCACGGACCCTTTTTACCGCCGTCAAACTAGCAAAAGTGGATTTGGACACGCCCTAAACACACCTGCACCAGGCGCTCCACGCCGTGTGCTCAGATGGTTAAAATAGGGCCCTTAAAGTTCGTTCATCAGCTCTGAGTTCAATGTTTTAAGATCTGAAGATGTGACATCTTGGTTCCCGTGAGAGATTCCCAGACTGTGAGGGGCCTCTCTGTTTCTGTTGCTACGTGTTTGAACACGTTGCGGCTTCTCTATAGGGCCCTAGTGTGTAACTTTTTGAGATTAATGAACGTCTGTTACATTCAAGCCATTACCATATGAGTTGCTACAAAGCTAGTTAAGACTATCAGCTCCACACATCTCTCTCTGTATGTCTCAGTATGACTATGTTCAGAAGATTGTGGCGTCCGTCGACTTTCCCGCACAGAAACTCGAGATAATGACCTCTTCAGAAGAGTCCACTTTTGAGCATATTAAACACTCAATTTCCTGCATTCTGGTGAATTCTTTCTGCAACAATTTGTGTCTTTTCTGCATCAATTTATGTTGCAAATGTCTTTATTTATGTAAAGGAAATTGCAATAGGTTATTTGAAGGGTTGTACGTACCACTTTTGATTATTTGCGGGGTTGTTAACCCCCCCATCCCACCTGTACATTACGCCTATGATTGTGACACAGTTAGTTGTAAGTTTTCTCGGTGGTTTAAGAATTCAGGAAAGGAACGGGACGGCCGTATACGGCGGACTGTTTGAGTTCAGGAAAGGAACGGGACGGCCGTATACGGCGGACTGTTTGAGTTCAGGAAAAGAACGGGACAGCCGTATATACCCTATATCACATTTAACTATTGACGTTATACCCTATATCACATTTAACTATTGACGTTATACCCTATATCACATTTAACTATTGACATTATACCGCTATATCACATTTAACTATTGACATTATACCCTATATCACATTTAACTATTGACATTATACCCTATATCACATTTAACTATTGACATTATACCTCTATATCACATTTAACTATTGACATTATACCTCTATATCACATTTAACTATTGACATTATACCCTATATCACATTTAACTATTGACATTATACCCTATATCACATTTAACTATTTACATTATACCGCTACATCACATTTAACTATTGACATTATACCCTATATCACATTTAACTATTGACATTATACCCTATATCACATTTAACTATTTACATTATACCGCTACATCACATTTAACTATTGACATTATACCCTATATCACATTTAACTATTGACATTATACCCTATATCACATTTAACCGACGTGACATGTCAACGTCCTGGGCAGCTGTTCTCCACGCAGCAGCCTTTCTGTTTATATCTGTATAAGAGAGGTCACAGAGAATCGTACATTCACACACTTATCAGTCCTTCTAGTCTCCACCATTTTTGTGAGTCGCTTCCAAAGCTTTTCAACGGTGTAGTACGACGTCCGCTGGGGGCGTATTGCGTATTACGGAGCTGATTTCAACTGCCAGTGTGAAGGCGGCGTTAATGCTACGTCATCTTCTCATTGACTTTCCTTTGGCATTGTTCTCCGTGGAGGCCTCACGTAATTTTCTCATATTCCGTCCCACCACCACGTAATGCGCTGTTAACAGTTCGTGATCATTTCACTGAATTCTGTGCGGCCAGGCTGACATAGTGCACTGCAGCATCCACAGAACGAAGATTATACTGAAGCAAAAAGCAGGTTGTGTGTTAGGAGGCAGCAGCCAACAAAAGCTCTCACTGTGACCTTCCAGGAAGTATTCGTTGGCGACTGGACTTCATTCCACAGCTGTCTAAAGACGACTGACTGCAGCTGATTGTGAAGTCTTTGTCGTTAGCAGATTTTTATAAACAATTTTAAGATGAGGAGCAGGGGATAGTGGACCCAAATGCAGGGAGAGACAGGCAGGCGGGAGATGGTTTGAGCTTGTGGCTTAATAATAATAAAAAATGGCAGTGCAGATGCAAAAAGAACACAAGTCTGAAACAAACTGACTGACTACAAACTAGAAGTACGAGGAACACAAACTCACGCAGACAGGACACCGGACACAAACGGATGCAAAACGATCCAATAAGAGACAAGGGAAACACAAGGTCTAATTACACTGGGTGATGAGGTAACGAGGGGCAGGTCACACAGCAGGTGAAACACATTAGGAGATACAGGGTAATCAACAAAGGCGGGCAAACACAGGAAGTAGAACTGGACATGACAAGACAGAAAACAAACTATCAAAATAAAACAGGAAACAGGAACAACCGACAGAAAACATGAAATCAACTAAACACAGAAACTTGACAAAACACAACAGAGAACAGAGAACGCAGGAATTAACTAAAACTTACACAATACACAAACAAACAAGGAGATAACTAAACAGAAATATACAGAATAAATATACAAACACAAGAAACGTACAGAAATAATAATACAGGCAACCGAAATATACACAACCAGGCAACAGAAATGTCCAAACCATAACAAATGTACCCAAATTAAGTGCTGGATGTTCAAGGCATTTAGCTATTTCCTTATATGGTTACAGGACTAAAGATGCTGCGATGTCTGCTGCTATCAGAATCAGAACCAGAATCAGAAAGGGCTTTATTGCCAAGTACGTTGCACATACAAGGAATTGTTCATGGTGCTGTTGGTGCATGTCACACATTTAAATATAAGAAGGATAAAAAAGAATATAAACAATATAAATATAAACATATACACACAGAATGTATTAATAACGATTAAATAAGTAAATAAATAGTAAAATAAGTGAGTTAAATAGTAATAAAAAGGAAGGAATGCTACAGCAGAGTAGGTGCAGTGGCGTGAGGAGCCCGAGGTGGGGTGTGGAGAGAGTCAGGGGGGGGGGGGGGGGTCCTGGCCTTGTTGATAAGGCTAGTGGCGGAGGGGAAAAGCTGTTCATGTGGCGTGTGGTTTTGGTCCTGATGGACCTCAGCCTCCTGCCAGAGGGGAGTGGCTCAAAGAGTTTGTGTCCGGGGTGGGAGGGATCGGCCACAATCTTTCCAGCACGCTTCAGAGTCCTGGTGGCGTAAAGGTCCTGGAGCGGCGGCAGATTGCAGCCAATCACCTTCTCTGCTGACCGAATGACACGCTGCAGTCTGCCCTTGTCCTTGGCCGTGCTAGCAGCGTATCAGATGGTGATGGAGGATGTGAGAACAGTCTGCCCTTGTCCTTGGCCGTGCTAGCAGCGTATCAGATGGTGATGGAGGATGTGAGAACAGTCTGCCCTTGTCCTTGGCCGTGCTAGCAGCGTACCAGATGGTGATGGAGGATGTGAGGACAGTCTGCCCTTGTCCTTAGCCGTGCTAGCAGCGTACCAGATGGTGATGGAGGATGTGAGGACAGTCTGCCCTTGTCCTTGGCCGTGCTAGCAGCGTACCAGATGGTGATGGAGGATGTGAGGACAGTCTGCCCTTGTCCTTGGCCGTGCTAGCAGCGTACCAGATGGTGATGGAGGATGTGAGAACAGTCTGCCCTTGTCCTTGGCCGTGCTAGCAGCGTACCAGATGGTGATGGAGGATGTGAGAACAGTCTGCCCTTGTCCTTGGCCGTGCTAGCAGCGTACCAGATGGTGATGGAGGATGTGAGGACAGTCTGCCCTTGTCCTTGGCCGTGCTAGCAGCGTACCAGATGGTGATGGAGGATGTGAGGACAGTCTGCCCTTGTCCTTGGCCGTGCTAGCAGCGTACCGGATGGTGATGGAGGATGTGAGGACGGACTCAATGATGGCTGTGTATCAGCCTGATGGTTACAATGAGTCTGCTCCGAACAACAGCATGATGATCTGATATGAACTTTGGAATACATAACGTTTAATTCGCACCAACATCGCACCAGTGTTGTAATGTAACGAAGTACAAATACTTCGCTACTGTACTTAAGTAGAATTTCCACGTATCTGTACTTTACTTTGCTATTTATATTTCTGGAAACTTTTACTTTTACTCCGCTCCATTTCCTAAATAAAATGTATACTTTTACTGCACTACATTTCCCCTCTATAAGCATCTTAGTTACTCGTTACTACAAAATGAAATCAGAAGATATTTGTTACACTGAAAAAAAAGGAAGATTGCTCCTAGATAATGTACGCTCCATTCCAGTTGGTGACGTGATGCCTGTTTGTGGCCAAGCGGCAAAATAACAAATGAGAGGAGGAAGCTTAATGACTGATACCGTCATGGAAGCACCTGGTACAGGCTCTGCCGCCATGGTAAGAGACGATGACCACGACAGTGGTGATGAAGATAACGTTACACACCTTTGGCCATAAAGTTCATGATCAAAGTATTTTTACTTTCACTTCTAATACTTAAGTACATTTAATATCAGAAACTTACTTTTGATGCTTAAGTACAGGTACGGTGGGGACGGTGGGTACGGTGGGTACGGTGGGGACGGTGGGGGACGGTGGGGGACGGTGGGGACGGTGGGGACGGTGGGTACGGTGGGGACGGTGGGTACGGTGGGTACGGTGGGGACGATGGGTACGGTGGGGACGGTGGGTACGGTGGGGACGGTGGGTACGGTGGGTACGGTGGGGACGATGGGTACGGTGGGTACGGTGGGTACGGTGGGGACGGTGGGTACGGTGGGGACGGTGGGTACGGTGGGTACGGTGGGGACGATGGGTACGGTGGGTACGGTGGGGACGGTGGGGGACGGTGGGTACGGTGGGGTCGGTGGGGACGGTGGGGACGATGGGGACGGTGGGTACGGTGGTTACGGTGGGGACGGTGGGGACGGTGGGTACGGTGGGTACGGTGGGGGACGGTGGGTACGGTGGGTACGGTGGGGACGGTGCGGACGGTGGGTACGGTGGGGACGGTGGGTACGGTGGGTACGGTGGGGACGGTGGGGACGGTGGGTACGGTGGGGACGGTGGGGACGGTGGGGACGGTGGGTACGGTGGGTACGGTGGGGACGGTGGGGACGGTGGAGACGGTGGGGACGGTGGGTACGGTGGGGGACGGTGGGGACGGTGGGTACGGTGGGGACGGTGGGGACGGTGGGGGACGGTGGTGACGGTGGGGGACCGTGGTGACGGTGGGGACGGTGGGGACGGTGGGTACGGTGGGGGACGGTGGGGACGGTGGGTACGGTGGGTACGGTGGGGACGGTGGGTACGGTGGGTACGGTGGGGACGGTGGGTACGTTGGGGACGGTGGGGACGGTGGGGACGGTGGGTACGGTGGGGACGGTGGGGACGGTGGGTACGTTGGGGACGGTGGGGACGGTGGGTACGGTGGGGACGGTGGGGGACGGTGGGGGACGGTGGGTACGGTGGGTACGGTGGGGACGGTGGGGACGGTGGAGACGGTGGGGACGGTGGGGACGGTGGGGACGGTGGGGACGTTGGGGACGGTGGGGACGGTGGGTACGGTGGGGACGGTGGGGGACGGTGGGGTACGGTGGGTACGGTGGGGACGGTGGGGACGGTGGGGACGGTGGAGACGGTGGGGACGGTGGGTATGGTGGGTACGGTGGGGACGGTGGGGACGGTGGGGACGGTGGGTACGGTGGGTACGGTGGGTACGGTGGGGACGGTGAGTACGGTGGGGACGGTGGGTACGGTGGGGACGGTGGGGACGGTGAGTACGGTGGGTACGGTGGGGACGGTGAGTACGGTGGGGACGGTGGGGACGGTGAGTACGGTGGGTACGGTGGGGACGGTGGGGACGGTGGGGACGGTGGGTACGGTGGGTACGGTGGGGACGGTGAGTACGGTGGGGACGGTGGGTACGGTGGGGACGGTGGGGACGGTGAGTACGGTGAGTACGGTGGGTACGGTGGGGACGGTGGGGACGGTGAGTACGGTGAGTACGGTGGGGACGGTGGGTACGGTGGGTACGGTGGGGACGATGGGTACGGTGGGGACGGTGAGTACGGTGGGGACGGTGGGTACGGTGGGTACGGTGAGTACGGTGGGTACGGTGGGTACGGTGGGGACGGTGGAGACGGTGGTGACGGTGGGTACGGTGGGGACCGTACCTACCAGATTTCGTCATGAGTCATTTTGTACCCACCACTTTTTTTTAAACCTCGAGCTCAATTCAGTTTAAAAAAAAAGTTTAATGTACCTAAACAACGAGCAATCATCACCAGATTCCTCATGGCCGTATCTTGTCATGAACACTTAAGCCTGTCAAAAGAACTAAACCGAAATCCAACGATTATAGAAGTTACCTCACATTAGCGTTGTCTTCTTCATGGCGCCTATGGCGAGGAAAAAGCTTGTACCTAAACAATGATCAATGATTACCAAACGTCTCTCTCATATTGCTCCTCATAACCACTGACAACTGTCAGAAAATGGAACCAGAAATGTGGTGATGATTGGTCGTTGTTAAGGTACATTAACCCACGTTAAGCTTTTTCACGTTATGACTTATGAACTCTATGAGAACCGTGTGGAGTCAACCCACAGCCGCTCCGCTGCCCGGCTGAAAACGTGCATAATAATTGGACTTTGGGTTCGATTTTTTGACAGTCTTCAGTGGTTATGAGGAGCAATACGAGAGAGAAATTTGGTGATGTCTGATCATTGTTTAGGTACCTTAAACCACGTTAAGCTTTTTCCTTACAGGCGCTAATGAAGCAGAAACGCTAAATGTCCGATAACGTCCATAATAACTGGACTTTGGGTTAGATTTTTTGACAGTTTTCAGTGGTTGTGAGGAGCAATATGAGAGAGAAATTTGGTAATCATTGATCATTGTTTAGGTACATTAAACCAGGTTTTTATTCATTAGTAAGCTACAGGACAGCGTCATTGTACCCAGCACTTCTGGAAATGTACTTCCGAATGCGTCTCTGTCCCCGGCACATTTCAAACCAAACTGAAGCCCGTGGTAACAGCTGACATAATACAGCTTCTTTGTTTCATTTGTTTTTGTCAAACTCTTCGGGTCATTAACCTTTTCTTCTAAACTTAGTACAAAGAGTAAGGAAATTTGTGTTTGGTAGATTATTTCTCTCCAAAACAACCAATGGCAGAATAAGCTGTTTGGCATTGGTAGAGAAGATATGGCAAATTTTTCATGGGCTCAACCCACATACTCAGCGCTGCTGCTCATCCCACAAATGCATGTTCCTTTCAAATGGGGCACCATTTGAAAGGGAACTAAACGGACTTTCCAACGGTATAAGATGTATTGCCAAAAAGCATTGTTACCACAGAGAAATAATCTACCAAACACAAATTGACTTACTTTTTGTGCTAAGTTTACTTAAAGGGCAATTGTACGGAGCCCCCCTGGTGTCAGCTGATAAAAAACTAAACTAAACCGAGAGCACGGATTCATAATCCGTGCTCTCGGTTTTATAAATGTAAGCAAAATTAGAAATATATTCACAGATTCGAACTTCTGGGATAATTCTCTATAGCGAAATGTTATTAAAACACAAACTAGGCATCTTTCCTAACGTAGTAAGGCTAACAACGAGCTACTAACTCATTATCATCAACACGCGCCGTCCTCTGGACCTGGAGGAATAACATGATTGGTCTCTGAGCAGCCGGAGGTGAGACGGCAGTCAGTCAGACCGGACGTGTTCAGGGACCATCTACAAACTACAACACCGACACTATAATATCTATTCATTTAATGTTTAAATAAGGTAGTGTCTCCAAACTTATCTCAATTATAACGTGTCTCATTGTAGTTGTACTACAGCACTTACTTTTAAAAAATAAGTTTAGAAATGACCTTAGCAACAAACAAGCCGTTCTTTAATGTCACCGACTGTTGTTCAGTACCCTTCTTTCTTTTACTTTTTGTTTATTTTCTTAAAAAGGGCAAAAAAAATTATGTATGCGATTAATTTAGATTAATTAATCACAGAGTATGTAATTAATTAGATAATTGTTTTTTAATCGATTGACAGCCCTAGTGTTTACACTAGAGGACTTGACTCGTTTGTTTTAGCTTAGATTTTTTTTGACATGGAAGGTAAAGTCTGCAAAATCTGCACTTTCGCCTCCTTTCTGTCCACCACCACAATCATCATCATCAGCCGCCACAGACAGGATTTAAAGGAATTATCAGCCCGCTGCTGTTCTGCAGACGTTTTCTGATTAACGTGTAAAACTCTAGGTGATTATGAGGTTAATTGAGCTGGGAACTGTGGTTTCCATGTGTACGTGTTATGGTATATGTGTGTGTGTGTGTGTGTGTGTGCGTGCGTGCGTGCGTGCGTGTGTGTGCGTGCGTGCGTGCGTGCGTGTGTGTGTGTGTGTCTGTGTGTCTGTGTGTCTGTGTGTGTGTGTGTGTGTGTGTGTGTGTGTGTGTGTCTGGGTGTTTCTGAGGGACGGACTGAGCGGCAGGATGTACTGCTGGAGATATGAGACATTTTTAGGATTAAAAGCAAATATTTGGCTTCATTATTATTGGTCTTATTTTACTGTGAATACAAACGCTAACGGTGGAAAGCGCCCTCTACAGGCTTTAGTGTTTCTCACAGCCTCAATACCTAACTACTGAACAGATCAAACAACATACTAAATATGTTTTCATATTCAATCTGCCATTTGTATTGCAATCCTCGTGAATTCTATCCATCTATCCATCTATCTATCTATCTATCTATCTATCTATCTATCTATCTATCTATCTATCTATCTATCTATCTATCTATCTATCTGTCTGTCTGTCTGTCTGTCTGTCCGTCTAGCTGTCTATCTATCTATCTATCTATCTATCTATCTATCTATCTGTCTGTCTATCTATCTATCTATCTATCTGTCTGTCTGTCTATCTATCTATCTATCTATCTATCTATCTATCTATCTATCTATCTGTCTGTCTGTCTGTCTGTCTGTCTGTCTGTCTAGCTGTCTATCTATCTATCTATCTATCTATCTATCTATCTATCTATCTATCTATCTATCTATCTATCTATCTATCTGTCTGTCTATCTGTCTGTCTGTCTGTCTGTCTGTCTGTCCGTCTAGCTGTCTATCTATCCATCCATCCATTTTTCCAGTATGTCTCTATCTTTTGTTCTTAATTACTATTCATACATTTTGTAATGATCATTCTGGTGATGTCTGGGCAGGGGTGTGGGGGTGGGGGGGGTTAGTATGTGAGTGAACGTGTATGTTGTACTGTAATGTCTTGTCCTTTGTACTGTCCAGTCCACCGAGGACCCTCTCGAAAATGAGATGATACATCTCAAGAGGTATTCCTTCATGTTCTGCCGTTTGGTTTGAGAGACAGTGAGTGTTAGGCCGGCTACACGCTGCCTGCATGGCGTGAGCGCGTCAGCTGCGTGGCGTGTCCGTTTTTATTTCGGCTCCCATGTTAACAGGTTAGAGCGTGCACGCTGCCTGCGTGACACGCACGCAGGCAAATAAGAAAAGATGTTTATATGTCATTTTCACACGAATACATATTAATAAATGACATGTTGATGTTTGAAAGTCTCTAGGTTTTGACATAAATGCAGATATAAATGTAATCTAAAAAGATTATAAATAATCATTGATTTTCAAATATTGCACGTTAATACAGAACCAAATATTCTGGAGCCTATTTTGCCATCAGTAGTGCTGACGTTGTCTTTGCTGTAATCAGATCAGTATATATTTATGTTTAACAAGAAGTATACTACTGCTTGAGTGCAGTAAATAAATGGGAAACATACATGTGTACACACAAGGCTAGCAACAGCAGTGCCGCGTCAGACACGTTTCTGGTGTGTAAAGACGTAGAAAACGCCATGCAGCCGCCACGCAACAGAAACGCCACGCTCACGCCATGCAGCCAGTGTGTAGTCGGCCTTAATTTCAATACTGTAACTACCGTATTTTCCGGACTATAAGTCGCACTTTTTTTCATAGTTTGGCTGGTCCTGCGACTTATAGTCAGGTGCGACTTATATATCAAAATATATATATAATTTAACATGTTTTTAAATGTTAATTCATACTGAAGACATTACCGTCTAAAGCCGAGAGAGGGCGCTCTATGCTCGTGACAGCTATATGCTGCTCCTAAAGACAACTGAGAAAGAAATGAAAATCCTATTCTGCAGATTTCAAACTGCAGGTAGTAAAATATGCAGCCGAAAACGGTAATCGAGCAGCAGAAAGAAAGTTTGGAGTGAGTGAGAAACTTGTGAGGGACTGGCGAAAAGGTGACTCTCACTGCAACGAAGCAAACAAAGAAAGCTAACCGGCTAATCGGCTAATCGCGGGCTGAAAGCAAGATGGCCAGAGCTGGAGGAACGAGTCCACAGACAACGTGCTGCCGGGAGAGGCCTGTCACCGGTGCAGAGGAGTGTGCTATTGTGTAGTTGAATAACTTGCCTTTCGAGATTAAATGTCTGCTCTTAGTCTTGGATTTTGTGAAATAAATTTCTAAATAAATGCGACTTATAGTCCAGTGCGACTTATATATGTTTTTTTCCTCCATTTTTTGACTGATGCGACTTATACTCCGGAGCGACTTATAGTCCGGAAAATACGGTACCTGGTTTGATAAAAAATGTTTCTCTTTCTCTCTTTCTATTCCACAGTTTGCTTGGCCGCTCATGGCCGATACGCTAAGAAGCTGTTTAAAGACTTGTTCTCCAACTACACCAACGCTTTGCGGCCAGTGGAGGACACTGACCACATCATCAACGTCACACTGCAGATCACTCTCTCCCAGATCATCGACATGGTAATCATACCCTGACTGCAGATCCAGATGTTCATGTTGTGTGTACTCCTGACCGTGCTGTGTATACATCAGACCAGAGGAGGCTCTCATCACCACGCCCCTTTCAATCCCACGTTCTGCATTGACGGCAATGGCATAAGCAGAGGAAGTTGAAAATATCTCCAAATCTTAACTTCAAAGAACCCGTTTTGAATTAATAATGCTATGTATAAAGACCAATTTATGCTTCTGCGTCGAATTGACAGGGTACCCCTACAGACCCCTCTTCCTGGCCGCGACCCCCTCTCCGTAACCTCTGCCGTACCTCGACGTGCACCTCCAAAAAATTGTGACTTTGCGTCGAGGCTACGCAGACCGCAAGGACTGTGATTGGTTGACTGGTCCTGTGTGTTGATAGTCGGTGTTTTCAAGCAGCCTACTGTAGCGAGTAGCAACATGCTAGTTCACTGACATCAGCTTTGAAAATAAACTCAGACATATTTTGGTTACAATGACGGGGTTATCCGTTTGTAAAGTGTCTATATGTACAGTAACTTTGAAATTAGCACTTCGCCAACAAGCAGTACTTTGTGGGCAGTTGAGCTAAAGTTAGCTTGCTAACATAACATAAACTGGCTGGCAGACACCTCGCAAATAACCTCAGACTTATCGCGCCCTAGCGTTATGGCGGTGAAAGGCACCGCGATGCAAAGCAACCCCAACGCAGAACTCTGAAAGGGTCACAACGGCGTAGGAGCGAAGTGTGTAGTTGCTTGCACCAACAATACATCAACAAACCCTGATCTCCGATTTGTTCCCCTGCCATCATGTCCTGAAAAAGATCCTGCTAGATGGGCTTAGACAAAGGCTGAAACACTGTTGTGTGTAGCGGGTTAACCAAGACTTTCACACTGAGATTTGAGGCTTAGTTTGGTAACTCACTTAGTGACAGTTACTCCTAATTTAAAAACAACCATAGTTTTATAGGAATTTCCTGGTAAAATGAAGGTTAAACAATTATTTTATATTATATTTTGCTTTTCCACGGACCACCTGCAGTACCCTCGGGGACCACTAGTGGTCCGTGGACCACAGTTTGGGAATGACTGGCTTAGAGCATCTTTAAACAAACATTTATTTAACAAGAAATTAATCCATACATGTTTGTCAAAACTATGATCCAAACACACTTAAAAATGCATTGACATCTATGGGATCTTCTGTTCTCCATCCCTTGCGGCTTTGACGTATTGCTAACTACATATATGCTGGTCTGATGTACGTGTCCTTTCACCAGGATGAGCGCAACCAGATCCTGACTACCTACCTGTGGATCCGTCAGGTTTGGATGGATGCCTACCTCACCTGGAAGAAGGAGGACTATGACGGCCTAGACACCATCCGCATACCCAGCAGCTACGTATGGAGACCTGACATTGTCCTGTATAACAGGTAGGTGTAGCCTCCTGCTGGTGGACCTGCCTGACAGGACATTGGCAGGAAAGCAAGCTGATTAATCGGTGGTGTTACTAAGTTATTACTGACCATAGACTGTACAAATAGTGGATGTAGGATCTTCTGTTTTCTATCCCTTGCGGTCATGTCACTGGTTGGTTTGTGGACTGCAGTTTAAAGACGGAAAGTTTGCCATCTTGGTATTTTGGAGCCAGAAGTGACAACGTTTGGACAAAAGCTCAAAGCTGGGCTAGCAAGCCAGTGTTGTTTATGGTTTCATGGTGCTGTGCTAAGCCTAACCCTAAGATTTTTAACCCTTCCAAAGCGAGTCATTTAGCGACTAGTAAACGCAGAACTCTGGGTACTCGTGCCATTCACATGCATGTACGTCAGAACAGAAAATCTACAAACTTTCCCTTAAGTAACCAGCTAACGATAGAGCTAGCTAACAACTTGGTTGACAGAACGCTGAACAAGACATTTCTAGGCGACCAAAATGTTCCAATTAACTTTGATGAAGTGAAAACACACAGTCAGAGGGTCAACCGTTATATTAAAAACATGGACAACATACAAAAACAAGTTGAGGTCTGTTTTAGTGTCCTCAGTGTTAGCATGGTAGGCATTGCTAAGCCTCTGTCCTGATTGACAGGTTCTAAAGCATCCCCTGCTTTATCTTTATTTTAAAATAAATGGGACCATTATTTACTAAATGAAGATCATGCTGTATTGAAGAACACTTTAAACTAGCAATTGAGACCATAAAGTCATTATGAAAGTGCTGAAAATTAGATTTAGGTTTAAGGCGCTTCCGCATTGGCTTTACTTTTCAGACCTGGAAGTTGCTGCTTGTAACGGACACATTCTATAAAGTACTCCAATCTCACCTTAATCCCATCTCCCCAACTCCAATCCGATGTTGCTTCTCCCTGCCTTCACACAACTTCCTCCACTTTCTCCACCACAGTGCAGATGACGAGTTCTCCAGCTCCTTGGAGACCAACGTGGTTCTTCGTAGCGATGGGCAGGTCATGTGGGACCAGCCAGCCATCACCAAAAGCTCCTGCTCCGTGGACGTGGCCTTCTTCCCTTTTGATTTGCAGCAGTGTCACTTAACCTTTGGATCCTGGACTCACAACGGCAACCAGATGGATTTGTCCAATGCCTTGGACAGCGCCGACCTGGCCGACTTTGTCCCCAACGTGGAGTGGGAAGTGAGTGGTAACCTTGTTCATGTGTTGTCAGAACAAGACCTCATTCCTAAATGTAATTCTATCAGAAAATACTATCTTTTTCTATCTAGGTTCTGGGCATGCCAGCCAAGAAGAATGTCATCCTGTATGGTTGCTGTTCAGATCCGTACCCGGACATCACCTTCAGCCTCCACCTGAAGAGACGTGCCTCCTTCTACATCTTCAATCTCCTTATCCCCTGCATGCTGATCTCCTTTCTGGCTCCGCTGGGCTTCTACCTGCCGGCCGACTCCGGCGAAAAAGTCTCTCTGGGTGTCACGGTGCTCCTGGCCCTCACCGTGTTTCAGTTGCTGGTGGCTGAGAGCATGCCACCCTCCGAGAGTGTCCCACTGATAGGTGAGAAGACTTAAGCTTTGTTAGAGTTGTTCATTTGTTTAGAAAATGTTAAGAAATATATATTTAAAAGGTATCAAAGTCAAATAGGTGGAAGTCATGGTGGTTGTAATACATGTAGGAGGCAGTGTTTGAGCTATAGTGCGTAGTTTATGTCCCCCCCATGAGGAATTCGATGTAATGACAACAACACTGTTGCGGCGTCCACATGATACAAGCCTTCCGTGATCGCGAACCTGCCCCCACCCCACCCCACCCCTCCTCCACACAGCTGCTAGTAACCAAGGAGGACACGGAGGATCAAAAAAACATGATGGACTCTTCAGAAGAGATCATTATCTTCACTCGAGTTTCTGCGCAGGAAAGTCACCGGACGCCACAATCTTCTGAACATAGTCACACTGAGAAATACAGAGAGAGTTGTGTGGAGCTGATAGTCTTAATTAGCTTTGTAGAAACTCATTTGGCAATGGCTTGAATGTAACGGACGTTCATTAATATCAAAAAGTTACACACTAAAGCATTAAGTTGTTCTATTAGGCTGTATCAAAGGGCTTGGCCACGGTTTTCTTCTGAGACTTGGTTATCATTCAGATTTATTTACAAATTGTCAGATTCCTGTGAATAATTTACTTTTGACCAGTGGAGGTTGTAGGGGGGTGGGGGGGGGGGCAAGGGTGGCCAGTGCCCCTGTAATATTAAGCCTCTACCCCTTCTGGCCCATCCCTAACTGTGGAAAATATTATTATACATTTTTAAACCCGCCTTTTAACCTCAAAGAGAGGATATTATTCTAGTGCAGTGATAAAAAAAAGTAGGTACACGAGTATGCTTGTGTATATTGTTATCATGTGTATCGTTAGTCTTTTGTAGAACCAAATCTATGCAGGGTTGGTGGTATGTAACACTGTGCTTAATATATTTGATACCCCTAAAATCGCATGTAGCCCCTAGTAGAAGGGACAAAATCGCTGGACAAAGATGAACTCATCAGGGCATTCTCGGCACTCAAACACAGACGGGTGGATTTCTAAAAAGGGCTCAGGTGAAATCGACACCCGCCGCCCGGTGTGCTGTCAATGGTGCTGAAATAATGCGGAGCCCATTGTTGTATTTATGATAAGTTCGGTTCAGTGTCAGTCAGACACTTTTTCTTCTTTGCTTTTGTTTATCATTTAAGTTGAGAGGATGTTTGAGCTGTTTGTTTTTTAATGTCAGCCCAGACAGCTGAAAATATACTGCACTAATCAATTAAGCAGAGAAGTTGCTGTCCGTGAAAGGGCAAGGCTTATTACAACGTAAATCAGAGGCAATGGATCAGCTATTCAGAAGGGAAATGGCTCTTGGAAAGAAGCTATTGAGGTGGCGTGAGGTCCTTGTCCTCATCGCCCTGTACCTTCTTCCTGAAGGAAGCAGCCTAAAAATGTCACTTGCTGGATGGGACTGATCAGCAGCAATTTTAGCTTTAAAACGCTGTATAATTGTATATAGTTTTAATCAAATAAGGTTGGATTATTTCTATGTTGAGCTGCCTGTTCATGAAGCTGAAAGTGCACGTAATAAAATAATTTACCATTGATGCAAACCAACAGGAATCCTTGCTCTATTATGTTTGTTTTATGTGGTTAGGACCCCATATTAGTTATTGAAACGGGCCCCCAGATGCTTAAGAGCTGTTACACACCAACCAGACGGCCGACCGTCGGCAGTAAAGCCAGTCGGGCTGATCAGTCGGGTCCCCGAGGTCCAAAAAAATGCCTCAAAACACACCGAAGAGACGCCGACTTGAGCGTACGCTCTGCACGTGCGTGAGACGTAATACGTCTCCATAGCAGCAGGCGGCTCTGCTCTGTATTGTTTGCATTAACAGTCTGATTATTTCCCAGAAAATGAAAACCGGCAGCTGATTGGACGAACGTGTCACGTGGGTCTTTTTTCTCCAGGAAATTCAAAGCCAGACTGTCATGGTGGCTCGTTCAGAATCCGATCTCCTATTGGACTAAAATAGTTCACCGTAACGTGTTCCTGAGAACATGTTAAGAGAGGAATAGGCCGTGCAGTCGCTGAATCTGTCTTCATTTCAGATCAACAAAGGTCAGGTTAAAAGATTTTTGTCATGTTGTTTGACAATGTTGTCATTTTTGGGAGGCTCATCCCACCTGCCATTTCCAATCCAGTCAACAAATGCAGAAGAGAGGCAGAGCCAGTATGCAGAAGCAATAGTTGGCAGCAGCACAGTTTTCGACAGCTTTATTTCAGTCCTGCATCCTGTCAAACTAGTACAACTACTTCTGTTAGCTCAGCATGTTCTGAATCTAATGACAACATTGGAGCCAAAGCAAATAGTCTGAAATAGTAAAACTCAATGCACAATGGATGTTTTGCAAACAAACTCCTTTATTTCTGCCACCTTTTGGCATTTAACAGTTACAGTTTAAACAACCCTTAGCTTTACCATAGACTGATGAAAGGATTGTTCTGGGCTTGTTGAGAAGCTGTTGTGTTCTTCTTGACCCAAACATATGTAAACTATGTTCTTTTAAATCTTGGACTGACCTGTCTTTACAAATGCTTGGGCTACTATAGGTTACGATTGCAAAAAAAGAAAGAAAGAAGTCACGAGAAACCCTAGGGTGTAAATACACACCGTACTCCAGATTGAATTCATTTTGTGCAAAGACACATTGCAAAGACAAGAGTTCATCAGGACTTTCTCAACCCCACAGTCTCAGCCAAACACTGGTGAGTACAGCCGGTGATACTTACGGTTGACAATACTCAATGTAACTTTCATCAAAGTGACAATAACAACGTACTTTAAAATGTATGTCCTGTTATGACAGGTCTAAGAATTGGAAGATTGCACAAGCAACTAATTCCACTTTGACTTTTGTTAGTGTGTAGATATGGCTGCTGCCAGCTGTCTGCCGACTAAAGACCAGTTTCTTTGCCCCATCTGTCTGGATGTGTTCACTGATCCATGGGAACACCACTACTGCAAGAACTGCATCACTATACACTGGGATATGAATGTCCTTTTCCAGTGTCCTGTGTGTAAAGACGTTTTCTACACAAGACCTGAGCTGCGGCTCAATACTTTGATCTCTCAGATGGCTGCTCCGTTCAGAAAGTCGGCTCAACAGGAACAAGTAACAGCAACTCAGCAGCTAAAATGTGCCAGATCAGAATACATTTCCTGTGACGTCTGCACTGGAACCAAACTGAAGGCCCTGAAGTCTTGCCTGGTTTGTCTGGTTTCTTACTGTGACACTCACCTGGAGCCTCATCTGACCATGTCAGGGCTGAAAAGACATCAGCTGATCGACCCTGTGGAGAACCTGGAAGGCAGGATAAACCTCTTTTTCAGAAGGGTAACGAATGATTAGTTACCCTTTTTCAAAAGGGTAGTTACCCTTTTTAAGAAGGGTAACGAATGATTAGTTATCCCTTTTTCAGAAGGGTAGCGAATGATTAGTTACCCTTTTTCAAAAAGGGTAGTTACCCTTTTTCAGAAGGGTAACGAATGATTAGTTAACCCTTTTCAGAAGGGCAGTTACTTTTTCAGAAGGATAACGAATGATTAGTTACCCTTTTTCAGAAGGGTAGTTACTTTTTCAGAAGGATAACGAATGATTAATTACCCTTTTTCAAAAGGGTAGTTACCCTTTTTCAGAAGGGTAACGAATGATTAGTTACCCTTTTTCAGAAGGGTAGTGACCCTCTTTCAGAAGGGTAACAAATGATTAATTACCCTTTTTTCAGAAGAGTAACGAATGATTAGTTACCCTTTTTCAGAAGGGTAGTTACCCTTTTTCAGAAGGGTAACTAATCATTCGTTACCCTTCTGAAAAACAGTAACTACCCTTTCAAAAACAGTAACTACCTATTTTTTTGTGTACCTTATTGTATAGGGTTACCGTTTTCCCCCATGTAATATTGTGTTCCAGCGTACACATTTAACTACGAGTCTGAAGGGTAAAGGCTGCGACTGGCTGATATGTTGCAGCTGTTGTATCCTTGCTTTTTCTTCCTTCCCCGTTAGTATAAGAGCCTCAGATCAGATTAGATAGTCAGTGGAAGAACTTATGAATTTTAAATGAATGTTGAGTATGCTGAGAAACAGTTTCACTGTTGTAAAAGAGAAGAAAGTTGCCAGGCAAGCAGATCTGCAGTTCTGTGTGCACTGTCTTTTTGTTTCTTACAACTTTGGTGTACAGTTTTACGACCGACAGTAAACGCCACGTTGATGTTTCCTGGCTAACAGCACTGTAATGAGGGAGGCCTGCAGGTCGTTTAGGCCTGTCAGCGGTTATTTAAAATACAACAATCACAGCTCAGGAATCAATGATCTCTCAGAAGTTCAGCATTCAAGTCTCAGTATTGCCAACAGCTGTTTAATTAAATCTTCACATCGTAGCTGAGAACTTTGTGTACAGCCAGTTAAGCTGTTTCCATCTCACTAAAGAGGTACAAAGAGTACAACGGTTGTATCTTAAATAGTTTTAACTATCTTGGATTGTTGTCATATAAATAACCAACTGTCTCTGTCAAAGATTAAACCTACTTGGGAGATTGCATTCATTGCTGATATAAATTCTAGTAGTAAAAAGTAGATTTTTAATCCGTTTTTAAAATGTGTGACTTGGTTCAGCTGTACTGTTTTGCATGTCAGATAAAAATGTCTCCGGTGTTAAACAGGAAGTAAACACATGAAAATATTAGGCGCTGACACACCAACCCGATTATCGGCCCTCGGACAGTCTGGCGAGGTCGGTGACTCGAGTCTGTTCGGTGTGTTCCGTGCCGTCGTCAGTCGGAGGAGCCGTCGGCCTTCATTTGGGCCGATTTGACTTCGGCCAGTGGTCGGTCGGACTCAATGACCAATCTGATTGGTGGAGTGCTAGCTCTTGACTAGCGAATCAGTGCACGAGCTGACAACGCCAGTATCTTCTTATCACTAGGGTTGGGTACCGTTTGGATCTTTACGATTCCGATGACGAACCGGTACTTTTAAAACGATTCCGATTCCTAAACCGATTGTTGAAAAACTGAAAAATGACATCAAAGATGTAATATGTTTACTAGCGATCACGTGCAGTGATTGATTAATATGCTTTTACGTCCGTTTTGGTGAGCCCAGAGGGTAAATATGGCATTTTAAAAGTAGCCTACATTTACGATAGCTAGCTAACGGTAGTGTTGTATCTTAGTTGCAGTGCTTCGTTGCCGATGTGTGAAGGAGAAACTTCGCTGGACAGTTCTTGATCATAAAAGGTTTATTACATCAGAGATCAGCATCCATTACAAACTCCTGCAGAGAGCTTGGAGAGTAGTTACATGGCCAAAATGTACTCTAAAACTGGCTCTAAGACTCACAGCATATATTGAGTATGCTTAGGTAACATGTTAGATAACATGGTACATTTCAGTTGACATAGCATAGGTTAGTGTCCTCTTCGGGGGGCTCCCTGGACATTTAGTTCGTTAACCCCTCAGCATCCAATCCTAGACCACCTTTTGGACATCCCAGCAAGATCATGCCACTGAGAGGTTAATCATTACTCACTGTACTGCTATACTTTCTCATGAGACATTATTATCTTATATGAAACCTTTGTACCAGAAACATAATCATGATTCATACAGATAAACCATTGGATACTACAGTAGACTACAGAGAGATTGTGATATTTTTACGTCCGTTTCGGAGCGACAGAGGGAAAATATTTCAGTCGACGCATTAAGTAGAACCGAAATGAGGAACTGAAATTTGCGTTCCAATCCGGTCTGATTCTTCCCGGTTGCGTAGGAACCGGTTCCATAGTGGAACCGGGTTTCGGTACCCAACCCTACTTATCACTAGCCATCGTATTTTCTTCCGTTCAGCGAGTAATGACAGCAAGGATCCTTCTTGACTACTATCAACACTCTCTGATGAAAACAATGACTGGCGACAGCGTGCTCTGTGTTTACTAGGTGTTCGAGATGTTCCGTCATTTCCGGTTTTCATTTTTTGGGCGACATTACAGATTAGCGCCCCCTGCTGTCATGGAGACGTATTACGTCTCACGCACACACAGGAAGTATGCTCAAGTTCGGTGTGTTCTGAGGCACTTTTTTAACCAACTCGGGGAGACTGATCAGTCTGACAAGGACACATTTTGTTGAGTTGCCTCTTTAGCAAAATGTTTGGTGTCAATTTAAGTTGAAATTTTAGGTAACACTTTATAATAACATCATTAATAGATGGTAAACTGATAATTAATCTTTAGTTAATTGTCATTTAACTGTTAGCAAACAGTCATTTTACTGTTAACAAACAATGAAATTATAATTAATAATGTTTACTAATTATTAGTAGTGCTGTTAATTAACAGATTTTTGTTACACACATTATATCCCTCATATATATATTAAGTATCTGGTAATGATTGAAAAATGTTTGTAAACCCTTAAGAAACCATTTTTAAACTATCTATAAACATTACATAGATAGATGGACCAGATATTTCCAACACTTTTTAAGAGTTACTGGTTGCTTTGTAAACCGTATATGAACAGTGTCTGGATGGTTATTATAAAGACGCAACAGATGACTATAATACCTTGTTAAGTAGTTACAAGGTACTTACAGGCACGTTTGGACCTTGGAGCATTGCTATTGTGATGGAGGATTTGCATTGTAATATTATTATTTGTAATCTTCTGCATGTGTGTGTGTGCTGCTGTGCGTCCCTGTGTGTGTAACTAGCATAGTGTGCACGTGCTGTGCACAAGCCTAGGAGCATTTTACTAACGCTCTGTTAAAATAACAATGAAATGCTGCGTTATTGACTTTAGACCAGGTTTTTGTTGGTCAATGGTGCCATCACTTCCCTCTGCCTCAAGATAGCAATACGCCCAGAATGCACCTGAACACACCTCCCTGTAAGACCAGCACACCCAAAATGCACCTGAACACACCTCCCTGTAAGACCAGCATGCCCAGAATGCACCTGAACACACCTCCCTGTAAGACCAGCATGCCCAGAATGCACCTGAACACACCTCCCTGTAAGACCAGCATGCCCCGAATGCACCTGAACACACCTCCCTGTAGGACCAGCACGCCCAGAATGCACCTGAACACACCTCCCTGTAAGACCAGCACGCCCAGAATGCACCTGAACACACCTCCCTGTAAGACCAGCACGCCCAGAATGCACCTGAACACACCTCCCTGTAAGACCAGCACACCCACAATGCACCTGAACACACCTCCCTGTAAGACCAGCACGCCCAGAATGCACCTGAACACACCTCCCTGTAAGACCAGCACGCCCAGAATGCACCTGAACACACCTCCCTGTAAGACCAGCACGCCCAGAATGCACCTGAACACACCTCCCTGTAAGACCAGCACGCCCAGAATGCACCTGAACACACCTCCCTGTAAGACCAGCATGCCCAGAATGCACCTGAACACACCTCCCTGTAAGACCAGCACGCCCAGAATGCACCTGAACACACCTCCCTGTAAGACCAGCACGCCCAGAATGCACCTGAACACACCTCCCTGTAAGACCAGCACGCCCAGAATGCACCTGAACACACCTCCCTGTAAGACCAGCACGCCCAGAATGCACCTGAACACACCTCCCTGTAAGACCAGCACGCCCATGGACGCATTTGCTGTTTAAACGACGTGGGCGCTGGACGGGAAATTGAGAACTGCGTCGGTCTAAAACTAGCAAAGACACTGGCGTCTGGCTTTGCTTTGCGCTGCGCTGTGCCGGGTGCAAGATAGGGCCCTAACTATTTAACTCCACGTGGATTTTCAACACTAAAATAATCTTCAATTTTCTTTTTTCAACAGGAAAGTACTACATTGCTACCATGACGATGGTCACTGCATCAACAGCGCTGACCATCTTTATTATGAACATCCACCACTGCGGTTCTGAAGCTCGTCCCGTCCCACAATGGGCCGAGCGCTTCATCCTTAACTACCTCGCCCGCATCTGTTTCGTCTACGAGGTCGGTGAGAACTGCCTCGGCAGGACTGAGTCCAGGAAACAACCTCTGTCGCAGGAGGAGCCCGAAGCCCCGGCAGCCAATGGCAGCAACACCAAAGGAACAAACTGGGACGTGAATGGGCAGGTGTGGGTAGGGAGGGTGGAAGACGATGGGGCTAGGGAGTCTCTAAAGCTGGAGCGGGATGTGACCAACCAGACGGAATGGAAAGAGGATCTGTTTGTGACCATCAACCATTCAGAGGAGGAAGGAGCTGCTGGAGGACATGAAGGGAAGCCGGAGGAGTCAAAAAGCGCCAGTCGAGGAGGAGGAGGAGAGCATGTTGAAGAAAAGAAAGGCGTAGGAGGTGAAGGAGGGAACAGGAGGGAGATCTTTGTGAGAACCCAGTGTGTGTGCCAGCACCAGGGACTGCGCAGTAACGTTGAGTACATTGCCAACTCGTACCAGGACCAGCGAGCGGCTCAGCTGCGCATTGGGGAGTGGAGGAAGGTCGCCAAAGTCATGGATCGCTTCTTCATGTGGCTCTTCTTCATTTTGGTCTTCTTCATGAGCATCCTCATCCTGGGAAAAGCCATCTGATGGAGGAGATTCTCCATCAGATGGAGATTCACATGAGAGGGTGATGGTAGCGAGTAGCGATAAAATAATTTGCTTAACGTTCCATTAAGTCTAAAATCAGTCTTCATTTTCTGGAAACAGGTGGGTTTTCAGATGGGTTTTAAAGGTTAAATCTGCCGTAAATGTAGACTCTATCTGGTATATTTTCAAATAATGATTTCCACCATAATTTCAAATGTAGACGTGTGGATTTAAAGAGACGTGGCCACACAAAAGAAGTTTGCACAGATAGGTGGATACAACAGATTGTGAGGTTTAAAATCATCCACAAAAGGCCACTGATAATGTTGAAGATCCTGAAAGCATCTCATCAAATATGGAGAGATGTGAATGAGAAAGTACGATCATCAGCTCTTTAGATCAATACATTTTGTTGTAAGATTCAGAAAAAAAAGGAGCCAATGTTCGCCTGACATCGCCACACCAAATTGCAAATGTGAGTTAGTCCGGAACGTCTTAGTTCATGTTCAATTTCCAACGGCTGTAGACGAAAATACATCTGGACGCAATTGGATAGACCTACAACCAATCAGGGCAACGAAACGTGGCATAGCACTGAGCGACGGACAAATGTAAACAGACTACAGCGTGCAGAGATGAGGTTTTTTCAACAGAAAGTTCCACATTAGCTGCAGCCATCTTGGTTGTTTTTGTAAATGCCTCAACAGCACTCCTCCTTACTAAACTAGTTTTGAGGGTGCAAAAAAATGACATTACGTATTTTTCATGATGCACGAACGCTCTGCAAGAAGTATCTAGCTCGCCACATATGAGATAAACAGATGTGAACGGCTGAAAATCTGTCTGCGGGCTGGAGACCAGATGTATAATAGATACACAATATTATATAGAATGAATTTACATATACACGCACATACATATATACACACACACACACATATATATATATATATATATATATATATATATATGTATATATACACATCTGAAAAAAATAAATGGTTGGTGATATACTCAGAGAGTAGACACACACACACACACACACACACACACACACACACACACACACACACACACACACACACAGTCTACAGACAGAAAGATGCACGCAAACACACACACACACACACACACACACACACACACACACACATGCACACACATATGAAAAATAAACAGATGGTAATATACTCAGAGAGCAACAACAACAAGAAGAAAAAATAAAAGAAAGAAAACCATGCTGGGTCAAAAGCCAATGAATACATACATACATTTGTGAAATCTTTTTCTGAAGAAATAAAAAAGACAAAAGAGGAAGTTTTATGCAGCTTAAAGGCATAATCCAATTTGTTAAAGATACGATCTTAAACCAAACTCCAGTGAGTGCTGGTTACAGTATTTTTCACTTGTATGATTTTAAAGATGAATACAAAATTGAAAAGGCTTCCATCTGTTTGTGATGATCAAAACTGAAAAATCACTGACCACTTTGACACACACACACACACACACACACACACACACACACACACACACACACACACACACACACACACACACAGTCTACAGACAGAAAGATGCACATGCACACACACACACACACACACACACACACACACACAGACAGTCTACAGACAGACAGACACACACACACACACACACACACACACACACACACACACACACACACACACACAACTCTCACTACATTCTTAAAGTTTAAAAATGTTATGTTTGCCGCACGTTTTTTAATATGTATTTTTGAGTGATTTTTGACAACTTACAAATGCATGCAAGATTGTTTTTAAATCATTGATCACATTGGAATTTGTGATATCTTGGACTGCAAAAACAATTCGTTTTTTCTATCTATCAATTTGTCTTTTAGTACAGTCTGAAACATGAACGTATTCCCATTTCAACTCTTCAAACTGGAGAAGTTTGTATGACCTGAAATTTTGAAATTGAATCTGATAAAATGACTTAAACGTCACTTATCAGAATTGTCATCATTCAATTGAATGTTTCATTTGTGAAATCTACTTTTATATTTACAGTTTTAACATACAGCCAAATAGTAATAGTAAGAACGGGTGGGGGAGAGGTGGTAGAAATAAGGAATAGAGGAATGAAGGAAGAAAGGGAAGGAGGGATAGAAGTGTCTGATTCTAGATGCCATTGCTGGCCCAAAAAGAGTTTTGCTAACTAGCAGTGTTGTAGTCTAGACCACCCAGACTTTGTGGGATTGAGACCGAGACTTTGAGGGGTTGAGACTGAGACAATATTGAGACTTTGAGGGGTTGAGACCGAGTCAAGACCAAGACTTTGAGGGATTAAGACAGAGCCAAGACCAAGACTTTGAAGGATTGAGACCGAGACAAGACCAAGACTTTGAGGGGTTGAGACCGAGACTTTCAGGGGTTGAGACCCAGACAAGATTGAATCTTTGAGGAGTTGAGACCGAGACAAGACAGAGACTTTGAGTGGTCGAGACCGAGACAAGACCAAGACTTTGAGGGATTGAGACCGAGACAAGACAGAGACTTTGAGTGGTTGAGACCGAGACTTTGAGGGGTTGAGACCGAGACTTTCAGGGGTTGAGACCCAGACAAGATTGAATCTTTGAGGAGTTGAGACCGAGACAAGACAGAGACTTTGAGTGGTCGAGACCGAGACAAGACCAAGACTTTGAGGGATTGATATAGAGACAAGACCAAGACTTTAAGGGGTTGAGACTGAGACAAGACCAAGACTTTGAGTGGTCGAGACCGAGACAAGACCAAGACTTTGAGGGGTTGAGACTGAGACAAGACCGAGGCTTTGAGGGGTTGAGACCCAGACAAGACCAAGACTTTGAGGGATTGATATAGAGACAAGACCAAGACTTTGAGGGGTTGAGACTGAGACAAGACCAAGACTTTGAGGGGTTGAGACCGAGACAAGACCAAGACTTTGAGGGGTTGAGACTGAGACAAGACCAAGACTCTGAGTGGTCGAGACCGAGACAAGACCAAGAGTTTGAGGGGTTGAGACCGAGACAAGACCAAGACTTTGAGGGGTTGAGACTGAGACAAGACCAAGACTTTGAGGGATTTAGACCGAGACAATACTGAGACTTTGAGGGGTTGAGACTGAGACTTTGAGGGATTGAGACCGAGACTTTGAGGGGTTGAGACCGAGACAAGACCAAAACTTTGAAGGGTTGAGACTGAGACAATACTGAGACTTTGAGGAGTTGAGACTGAGACTTTGAGGGGTTGAGACTGAGACAAGACCAAGACTTTGAGGGATTTAGACCGAGACAATACTGAGACTTTGAGGGGTTGAGACTGAGACTTTGAGGGATTGAGACCGAGACTTTGAGGGGTTGAGACCGAGACAAGACCAAAACTTTGAAGGGTTGAGACTGAGACAATACTGAGACTTTGAGGAGTTGAGACTGAGACTTTGAGGGGTTGAGACTGAGACAAGACCAAGAATTTGAGGGGTTGAGACTGAGACAATACTGAGAGTTTGAGCAGTTGAGACCGAGACTTTGAGGGGTTGAGACTGAGACAAGACCAAGGCTTTCAGGGGTTGAGACTGAGACAAGACCAAGACTTTGAGGGATTGAGACCGAGACTTTGAGGGGTTGAGACCGAGACAAGACCAAGACTTTGAGGGGTTGAGACTGAGACAATACTGAGAGTTTGAGGAGTTGAGACCGAGACTTTGAGGGATTGAGACTGAGACAAGACCAAGGCTTTGAGGGATTGAGACTGAGACAAGACCAAGACTTTGAGGGATTGAGATTGAGACTTTGAGGGGTTGAGACCGAGACAAGACCAAGACTTTGAGGGGTTGAGACTGAGACAATACTGAGAGTTTGAGGGATTGAGACCGAGACTTTGAGGAGTTGAGACTGAGACAAGACCAAGACTTTGAGGGGTTGAGACTGAGACAAGACCAAGACTTTGAGGGATTGAGACCGAGACTTTGAGGGGTTGAGACTGAGACAATACTGAGAGTTTGAGGAGTTGAGACCGAGACTTTGAGGGGTTGAGACTGAGACAAGACCAAGACTTTGAGGGATTGAGACCGAGACTTTGAGGGGTTGAGACCGAGACAAGACCAAGACTTTGAGGGGTTGAGACTGAGACAATACTGAGAGTTTGAGGAGTTGAGACCGAGACTTTGAGGGGTTGAGACCGAGACAATACTGAAAGTTTGAGGAGTTGAGACCGAGACTTTGAGGGGTTGAGACTGAGACAAGACTAAGACTTTGAGGGGTTGAGACCGAGACTTTGAGGGGTTGAGACCAAGACAAGACCAAGGCTTTGAGGGGTTGAGACTGAGACAAGACCAAGACTTTGAGGGATTGAGACCGAGTCAAGACCAAGACCAGACAGTGCGAGTCCCACACTCCATGCCACGATAAAATGTGGAAAATGCTAACCATAGGTACTCCTCAAATTGATCTGAAAGACCCACATTCCCATAAAAAAACACCCACAGAAAACAAATTAAGATTCTTTTTTATTTGCTTCTTTTATTGCCAAGCGTTTAATGAGATATGCTCACAACTGGTCCTCCCGGTACAGCGGAGTGTTTCGACACAATTGGCTGGAGATCTGGGGAATGCTCTATTAAAACAACTTTAAAAAGTTCACAGCAGAGCAGATCAACTGTCTGAGGACAGTTTAACGATTCAGAGAAAATCCTGCATAGTTCTTACTCTCACGTTATCTGTGTTTGAGCCACACGAGTCTACCACAGTGTAGTCTTGCATTGCCAGACCTTCCTTCACAGCGCTGCGGAAGAGGGTCTGGCTAGTCCACACAGCAATCCGGGATGGGAGAAAAACATGCTTTGGTTCATTGTCTTTTCTTTAAACCAATCACAATCGTCTTGGGTGGTGCTAAACTCCGAGCGGAGCCACGGTGACGCTGCAAAATGGACAGATAGTCTAGCTAGCTGTCTGGATTTACCCTGCAGAGATCTGAGGAGCAGTTAACCATAGTCCTCATTAATCGACCAGAGTTTAAAATTACAACACTAAGAAAGAGGAAGGTAACAGGATATCCCAAAATGGACATCCCAAAATAGTGACATCCGGCAGAATTTCCTGCAGAACGAGAGCAATCCCGGAAATGGGACGTCATGGATATAGACTAACCAAAGTGTAACTCGGTGATGTTACCAATGACCGAGCCATGACCGTATGGTCGTATTATGATGCTAAATGAGTGATAATCATGATTGAGATCTCAGAGTTATTCACAGCAAGAAATTTCCTTAACGAGTATTATCATCTTATGTTCAGACTTATCAGACCTTTATGTATTCAAACAAATGAAATGGAGGGAAACTTTAATGTTGCCTCGTGGGGAGATCGGGCAGTTCATCTGCTTTTCACAAGACTTACATTTGATCATTTGTTGCACATTTGAAAAAATCTCAAAAACAAAATACACTGTAAAATGTCCCGATCAGTATTTATCTTGGTCACAATGATTTAATAAATGTAAGGAAGGGATATTAACCGAAAATGTTTGGACTAAAGTGAAAAAAGTTCAAATGGATTCAACTTTATATGCATCAAATGTAGTCTTGACAATGAAAAAAACAAGAAATGCCAAATTTTTCACTGTAATTTCTTGTTATATATGCTGTTTGTGTGGTGTTGAACATTTGTCAGAAGACATATTTATTACACGACACATTGTTGATGCCATAAGAATACATTAAAGATTTCTTATCAAAACAACTTTGTTTTCTCAGGTTTGTGAAGAGATTTTCTTTCAGAATTTGGTATTTTTCATGCTGTTTTTGGGCAACACCTAAGCCATATGAACGTGACTTACTTATTTTTCTAAGATCTAATAATTGCAATTTGTTCCCAGTGGACTTTATTAGCAAGTTTAGTCTTTAAGCTTTTTGAATGATATTCATTTATTATCTGCTCTAACTTTTCTAACGTTTTAGACACAGATATGGTGATAATAACGGTCCAAAATGATTTGAACAAGAGACGCCAAACTACCACAAAGAGACACAAACCTACTACAAAAAGACACCAAATGAGCAAGGAGACCCGAAACAACCCCAAAGAAAACTAAAATGACCAAAAACAGACACAACATGACTACAAAGAGACGCAAAAACCAACAAAGAGAAACAAAATGTACGGGAAAATCGAATTTTAAATTGAAAAACAACATTTGCTTTAGGAAGGACGACCAAACCCCCCGCCAAAAAAGCACACCTAAGTTTTCCACAAAGCTAGCGAAAACACGCCTAATCTACTGAATCAACACTCAATAATACAATTGTTTTTTTTTTTGTATTGCCACTGATTTCCCGAATCGATTAGATTCCGATTCACAAGGTCCCGATTTGATTTGATTTCTGATTCAATGCTGATTTGGAAGAATTTCAATTACAAAACCAATTTTGCTTGAATATAAAAGAGATTATACAATTGTACAAGGTTTCCTCTAACCTGCTGCATTATTTAAAGTATCAATGTTTACATTAAGAATTGACCCCAGAGCAGCGACATTAATCAGGGTTCAACAATTCAACCCATTCTCATGAACGGGGCCGTATGATATTGTACGAAAATGTAGGCACAACAAAACTTATGCTATCCCACGAAATTAGGAGCCCACCGACTGGTCACTTGGCGCCGGCTGGCTGTGAGCTCCTTTTTCTTTAAAATGAACACATTACAGCAGCCAATGCAATAAAGTGGAGCACTATAGACTCTACAGTCAGCGATTATTGAGTGACATTTCATTCAGACATCTGGAGGTGAGAGGTCATCTTTGGTGCATTTTTAACCTTCTTCCCGACAAGCCAGCATGACATAGTTGGTACCAATGGATTCCTTAGGTCTTCTAGTTCATTATGACATAGACAGAGATCTATTCTGGATATATGATTCATGAATCAATATAGGATCATTCAAGGGAAAATCGTTTTAAATCTGGAAATCCATTTTTTTAAACCTAGCCCTAATTATTTTCATTATTGTTATTATTATTTTAGTTAGAGAGAAGAGGGTTTGGAGTGAGGAGAAGTGAACCTGGGGGTTTGGATGGGTGGCAGATATACCTAATTTTGTGAACTGTATCACACTGTCACGAAGATGCAAACTGATATTTCTTTGTAGGAAAGATAATGTTGGAAAAAAGCAGATGCACAAACGTCACGTAAACCTGTTACGATCTGTGATTGAGCATACGTCAGGACGCACTCATACGTATGAGAATACAGGAAATCAAATGAACAGATTCACGTGTGTTAAGTTACTACATGTTGGAATAAAGTCGAGCTAAAGACAACCTACTGTCTCCTCATAATTATATTTTATATGAAGATAGCAACACTACACACAAACGTCCAAAATGAGTTTTTATTTAATTCATAAAGGAAATCTTTAACACTATGGAACAGTTCCTCCTCAGACATTTGGTTTATGTTTTCCTCTTGTGCATATTTGTGCAACTAATTAGACAACTTCATTATGTGCCGAGATTAACACTGGTGTTAGATGGCGGTGGTGATGGCACAGTGGATATGACACATGCCTTTGGTGTGGGAGGTAAGGGTTCAATTCCCACTGCAATACATTAACCAATGTGTTCCTGAGCAAAGCACCTAACCCCTAGTTGCTCCAGAGGTGTGTGACCTCTGATATATATATATAGAAATTGTAAGTTGCTTTGGATGAAAGTGTCAGCTAAATGACATGTAATGGATAGCAAATGAAAAAATATCTAGTACTGGTGGTAGCCCATTTTGCAGAGGTCAGCAACCTTAGCCACGTGTGCCACCATCACCACCAGCTCAACCAATGGAGATTTTACAATCCGCATGCCAAATGACCTCTTTCCCATCCATTAGCAAGAGCACAGCCTGTTATTTACGGTAGTTTGATTGACTTCCCCCCCCATCCACATTCCATGAAGATCGCCCTATTCTGCCCCTGATTGGCTAGTACTGGTTGCCTTCTTTACAGACTTACTACTAACCCTAACCCTATGGAGCACTGATTAACGAAGCCATTTTAAAATGGCACTTCATATTAAAAAGGTTGCCGATCCCTGACATAATGTGTCTCACAGTTGGAGTCTTAAGAGATGCAGTCTGGTCTGTCTGCAGCAGAGGGTGCTGCAGACAGACATCTACCTCGAACTGTTTCACTTGTACAGCAGCTGTGGATGCAGCTCAAGAATTATAGTAGAAACATACATTTGAGGATGAGTTACTAAAGTTGATGTAGCTGTGTGAAGAGTAGCATACACCAGAACGATCACTGAAGTCTTTCCAGGAAGTATCTACTCTGATAAAGGCCACAAGACTTAACATATTGGTCTCTCAATTGTTGCTATTTGCAGTCTATTTACCTTCTCCATGCACCTTGGAAGTAGGTAAAGTTGTGCCAGAAATCCCTACCCTACTTCTGCATTGTCAGTTCCTCAGAGACTACATAGAAACTATCTCAGTGCAAACATTAAAACATGATTACTGATTAAGAGACAATCAAACTGGATACATAAATACTAAATAACTAAAAATACTAACTGACAAATGGACTCCCCTGCACCCTTCAGGGATTTTCATGCAAAAGCAACCAGTTTTTGTTTACATTTTTAAAGCCATTTCAAGATTACAATTATGCTAACTCAGAATTGTATTTTGCTTCTGGCGTGGCAACGTTTTTACCAACTACATAAACAGACCACTGAACCCTAATCCTTCATCACACTTTCTCTCTAAAGTGAAGCTTTTCACACTGCTAACCAAGAAGAGTCTGTATGTCAAAGTAAATAGTTCAATTTCATGTGTGGCTCAATGGGCAGACTGGACCATCACTGTTATAAACATATGCAGACATATTTCTAGAGCTTTGAGATAAAGAAAACTCAAAGAAATCATCCCCATAAGTATTTGTTAGTGTGTTGTTCTAGTTACTTTTATTGCTATATGTGGCTTTATGTTGCCCTAGCAGGAACTATACCCTGCAGTAGCAAACAATGACCAGAAGATGGAGCTAAATAAGTTTAAAATCCATACCAGAGTCTCTGCACTGGACCTCTCCAAGCACATTCAGAACAAACATAATTCCATACAAGCATCATTCACTCCCTAATATTTGTGGTATTTTGTATTTATTCTGTCTGACACACAAAACATGTCACCAAATGTCGCTCAACGGTGTTCTAACCTAAGCCTAATGGGTTAGGTGTGGGGTGGGGGTGGGGTTGGGGTGGTGGAATAAATAAAAGTATACTGCAGGTTTTTTTTAAACTTGACGTCATGTTACATGCCTAACCGGAAGTGAAGTAATTCCTGATTTTGTCCCAAACCACCACACTCTTCTTCTAAACTAAGTAGTTTTGGTGCTTAAAAATAACCAAACTGCGACCATTTCACAACGTTTAAGAAGCTTTTAAAACCATGAGCTTTATGTTCAAATCTGCAACCAACGTTCTCTGGTTTGGATACAGGGTTACTGCAGCTTTAACCAAGTCAAATTTAAGTTCTTTTGAGACCTTATTGAGACCATGAAATTCAAGACCTATATAACGTCAAATGTCAGAGTTCGGAAACATCATCTGAAAGATTTCCTCATTCGCATCATAAGACTGGTGTCTAGTCACCGTGTGAAGGACCTAGAGCACCTCCGCTCATTCATTTGTAGTCGTAATATAGCGAATTATATTTGGACTAGATGAACTACAATACTACAGAATAAAAATGAAAATGTTCTATTCTATTTCGCTGCAGGAGCATTTCAATGTAGCCTGGCTCTGCCCTCCTTACTTACTCAATTTTCATTTTCCTTCAGTGCTACGTCTGGGTTTGTGGTATAGTCTTGGGTTTTCTCCGGCCAAATCTTTACCGGTCCAATCAGTGAACAGAGGGAGTGGCTGAGAACGATGACGTTGAGGTTGTGCGCTAGTTTGAGTTGTAGTTCCGTAATGGCGGCGGAGAAAGATGCAAGCGAAGCCATTCGGTCCGTTGTGGCAACGGTTGATTTTCCAGCTCGCTCGGTTAGTGGTGAAGGAGTTGGCTAAGGCTAACGCTAGCGATGCTAAGCCGACGTCACGACCAAACGTTAGCAATTGGTTATGGCAGCTCCAGAGCGGCTCTGGGCAGATCCAATAGTTTTAAACTTCAACAGAGTACCCGCCTTTAAGGAAGTTAACACTTGTCAATGGAGAGAGGCCAGACTCTCTGGACCAATGAAATGGACCAGAGTCTGGTAGGACCAGGCTAGTGTACCAGAGTCTGGTAGGACCAGGCTAGTGTACCAGAGTCTGGTAGGACCAGGCTAATGGACCAGAGTCTGGTAGGACCAGGCTAGTGTACCAGAGTCTGGTAGGACCAGGCTAGTGTACCAGAGTCTGGTAGGACCAGGCTAATGAACCAGAGTCTGGTAGGACCAGGCTAATGTACCAGAGTCTGGTAGGACCAGGCTAGTGTACCAGTCTGGTAGGACCAGGCTAGTGGACCAGAGTCTGGTAGGATCAGGCTAATTTCAATGAGCATTAGAGGTAGTGTTACATGGACGTTGGGAAATTAAAACCTGTTTAAAATTATTTAAGACCTAAAACACAGTACTTCAGTGAATTTAAGACTTTTTTAAGGCAAAACATTTTATTTGGACATTTTAGACTTTTTTAGACTTTTTAAGACCCCGTGGAAACCCTGTAGATGTGAGGATGCAAAACGCTCCTGTGGGTTGTATTAGAGGGGAGGAACAAACGACTCATATCGTTGTCTGGCTTGGAGGACTTGTTGCATCTAGTTGTTAGGAAGATCAGTGTGAGTCATTATCAGTCAATTCCCTGCAAATCCATCACAGTCTGGTTTGGCTCAGACCAAACACGACAACAATAAAGCTGCAACAGACATTCAGCACTGCACAAAATACACTGGTGGCCAGTGCCAATTCACCAACCTGGATAAGATAGGCAAATGCCCTCAGGCCCCAGACCTACAGGGGCCCAAACGCCTCAGCTCCACTACATGTAACCTTCTTTATTTAATGCAATTGCAAAACAAAGTACAAAATTAGCATTACCTGCATTATTTCATAAGACATTTATAATTTGTGTTTATATTGTAGCTCACATGGTACATTTTCTTGAGTTATATTAAATCAAACTGCCACAAACTAACTATGATGAATACAGCCCAGTCTCACGGCAGTTCGTGAAATGGTCCCATTATTGAATCTATTGATTCGTGAACAGGACACGAATATGTTGTTTTTTTCGTGTAGTGATTACGAATTTTAATGTAATGTATTTAAATGGTAAGCATATTTCGTGATCACAGCACGACAACGTTAGGGAGTAGTATTAGAAGCTAAAAATCCGCGTAGGGAGGTTGGTCGGGGGGGTGGACGGGTCAAACAACAACGGGGCTTTCCGCGTGTTGCAGTTCCTTTTGTCGGCGTGTCCGGCGTGTGACGGTTCCTTTCCCAGCTCTTTTTTTTCCTAACCTTAACAGTCCCGTTGTTGTGGCGTTTCATCTCCCCGTTGTTGCGTGCCACAGAGACCGCGGATCGTGTCCGTGCGCCCGGGGAACGCATCCCCGTGTGGCGGTCCGTCCGTTGTTGTTGCCGGCGTGTGGCGTTTAATTTCCCCGTGGCAGTACACAAAATGAAATTCTAATGAAATTCGTAACCTGTACACGAAATAAACGAGAAAATCGTGACCTGTACACGTATCAATAAATAAAAATAACGTGACCATTGCACGAACTGGCGTGAGACCGGGTTGGATAAATATGGAGCCTCGTGCTGGTTGGTTTCTTGGTCTTTGAGCAAAAATTGAAGCTGCCATGTGTTGTCTGTTATGTTCACTGTACTCAATGTGAACTTTTGATATGGGGACCTTACACAGGACTTAGGCTTGTGCGCCTTTTTTTAGCCAAGAAATGGTCTTGGAAAACCATCATAACGTGTCAAACTCAAGGCCCGCGGGCAAAATCTGGCCTCAAATTTTTATCTGTGCCTGCAATTACACACAGAGGTATGTTGGCTAAGCCGTGGTAAAGTGTTGCTCAGATTGTCTGAGATGTGTGAGGAAATCGCCAGTTTCATGAAATAAAAAAAGGTAAAAGCCCTCGCCGACCTTGAGGATGAAAAGTGGTAATGCGACCTGACAGCATGCATGTATGCAACTGACACTAAAAGCAGAATTTGGCAGATTTACCAACTTTGAGCCTGAGGAGCCATAGTTTGCATATTCAGGCCTGTGAAGCAGCTTGTTGTGTGCTAGCCTACTGAATTGTTTTGCTTAACTTGCTTAATTCTATGATGGGAATGGTTTTTCTGACCTCTTTTGGGCTTTATGTGGACCAAACTGTAAGTGAGAAGAATATATGAGAATATATTTTACGTTTTCCAAATAAAAGCAGGTTTATAAACTATATATGTCTGGCCTTTGATGTGATTCTAATATTCCAGTGTGGCCCTTAGTGAAATTCAGTTTGACCCCCCTACCTTAGTCTCACCCCCCTTGTAGGCAGTATAGAGCCCTCTACAACTAAAACAACCCAACACTTAAACAGCGTCTTTCCATGTGTCAGTATACTTAACCAATATCTGTGATCATAATTCTGATTGTCCAAAAGCAGGACTGGCTATACACTATAAACCAGTCTAACGTGGGATATGTAGTGGTAATAAGGTAACTGCCTGACTCCCGGTGCACTCTTGAACATCAGATTTTGGCGGTGTGAAACTTTGTTGTGAACAGTATGCCAAAACAGTTGTAGAAACTATAAACTGTTGCATGTTGGGAGCTCAGGGGACTACACTGCCCCCTAATGGTCCAACATTTCATCATTCGTGTGTTCCAGTTGCCACAGCAGCTCGTAATGAGCGTTAATGTTTCTGAAACAAATGCGATTGTTAATGAGTCCACTGTGAGCGGCTTCCTAACAAAATACTTATCAACAGTTTCTGATGTAATTAGTCCTCTGGGAGAGGACCCAGAGGACCCAGGCCTCTAAGAGAGAGGCCCAGTAGAATATGTTCATCAGAGCTCAGGGGATAACGCTGACTACAGGCGCTAATGAAAGCTCCTGGGATCTATAGGCTCTCCCTTCCCTGTCAATGCATGATGAAACATACAAACAACATACTATGTTTTGGTCCACATGCAGCAAGTAAACTTTCCAGATTTTGGTCATTCCTTAACAATTCAGGTGAACACTGACCCTTCCTCACATGACATTGTTTGGCATTTGAACATAATAACATATCATGATCTGATATAGACACTCCCTTGAAACTTTACTGAGCACACACAACTTTTGGGCTTTAATCACTCCATGAACTTTTGTCAAACAAACAACACAGTTCGGCCCTTTCTATACAGGTACTTTTGGTTTGAGACGTTTCATTGTCATAATAATATTTTAGACAATAGTGTGCTTCTACCTTTATGGCAACAGTTTGGGGAAGACTCTCCTGACAATAACAACACCCTCATTAACAAAGAACTGGTCTGGATTTCCCAGTTCGGTGTGGAAGAACCCTGACCTCAACCCCATCCAACACCTTTGGTATGACAGACTGCGAGCCATGCCAGCCAAGTTGTCAAATATTTTGGAAAACCTTTCCCAGAAGACACAGAGAAAGTGGGGATAATAGGATGGAAAGAGGATGCAGAGAGAAAAGTGTGAAGGTAAAGAAAGAAGGCTGGTCTGCATGCTGGAGTCTCTCCAGAGACTCCAGCAGCCTGGCCAACTTTTTGTGGACTTGACTGCTGCCATAAAGTGTAATTGGGTTTATATGTTTGTATGTGAGCAAAGCCTAAAAAGAGCAACATCAGGATATTCTAGTGCATACAGAATCAGATGCAAACATATTGAGATGCTAAGATCTTGTAAAAATATATCTTTAACTGGAATAAAGCTAAGGATGGTTGTACATCTGTAACAGTGCTCTCCCTCTGCAGGTATATTGCTGTGTGTGAACCACTCAGGTATCACACCATCATGACATCGGCTCGGCTGCACTCCTGTTGCGCCCTGGCCTGGTTCGTCGCTCTGCTGTTTATTGGTGTGCTCTTCGCCTGGCACGTGGATACCCCGCTGTGTGGCAATATCATCCAACACATCTACTGCAGCAACCGTAGTATCCTAGGCCTGGCCTGCAGTCCCACCCCTATAAACAACATTTATGGTCAGTGCATTTGTTTATAATTAAGTACATTGCCAGGATAAGCCTGACAAGCCAAACATTTGCTGGATGTCTGGCTTGCCAGGCTTATCCTGGCAATGTGCTTTGCCCCTCCCTTACTACTATCTCTGTGTCAAAATCACTTCTCAAGCTAAACGTTAAAAATGTCATGTTTTGACGAAAATTTGAATTATGCAAGAAGGCAGGCCTGCTTAGTTCTTTCTGTGAATGATTGTAAAGATTTACAAAAAGTATGTTTACAACATTTACTATCTTACTGGGACATTTTTATCAAAACAAGTCCCTAACCGAGACTATTTTGCAGAGCATATAACCTATATCCAAGTCAGAAAATGAGAGGGGGTTAACTTCTTTAGGTCTTTGTATTCCTGATAATTAACTTAACTGTAGAACACTTTTAAAATATGTTTTACCTGCTTGTAAAGTTTTCAATAACAGTGTACATCTCAGTATGAAAGATTATTTAGGTTTGCAGCATGCTTGTGGCCTAGTGGTCAAGCTCTTTCCACAAGACCCATGTCGGTAGCTACTTTCCACAAAAATATCACATAAAAAATATTAATAATTGTTATTTTTAAAATATTTTTTTTATAATTGTTAATTGTAATTGTTATTTTTATAATTGATATTCCAACTAAGCTGTTTACATGGCTGATGAAAGTGAATATTCCACAAATATTCCCGTTCACATGTAGCCGTGCAAAATACACCGGTGGCGGACTTGTTCGACCCTTTGAACACATCCTCCCTCTTTTATTCCTTCAACTACCTTCTGGAAAGATCGGCGTTGCGATGTTTGCGCATTTCCAAAAGCCTGTTGATATCCAAGTCTTTCATAATGGTTAAAAGTAGGTGTGTTTGTGTGCTGGGCATGCATCTCTACCGCAGCCCTGCAAACTGTTGGCTAGTTGGTTTGTGTACAGAAACCATAGCCATGCACAGAGCTGACCGTAAGCCGTAAACAGGCAAGAGGCCTTAAATATATTCCGAATATGTTATACACACACCAAAGAATGTCATTAAAACCCGAAAAATACCGGAATATCCCACGTCTTAATCGGAAAATGCTTAATTCGGATAAAGCTCTTATCCAACCTGAATATGCTGTTTACATGACCTGTATCAACTTCGGAATATTGTCATATTTAGAATAATACTGGAATATTTTCCTCCAACGAGGCCATCCAGGGCAAGCAATGCTAGAGTAAGGCATCATCAAAGAGTTCTCACCCCAACCACACCCCACTCCCCTCCGAGAGGCATTACGGGTCTCTCCATACCCGAACCAGCAGGTTCAGAAGTAGCTTCTTTCCTGCAGCTGTCACCCTACTGAACTCTAGCTCTGCCTCCCGGTGACAACCAACCAACTTATTCTTACTAATACTTATAATGTTACAGTTTCTGCACTACAATGGTACTGTTACCACACTGCATATACTGTACATATCTGTCTATATGGTTCATACTGAATATCCATATTTATTCTGTTTTTCTTGTAATATATTCTGTTAATACACTGCATATATCTATATTATTCTTACTACTATTATAACGTTACTACTGAATTGCACATATATCTGTACATGTTGTTCATACATTGTTCATATTACATAGCCATATTTATTCTGCTCTTATAAGGTATCTGCTAATACACTGCACATATTTATATTTAATTTATATTACTCTAAACCACCTTCTGCAAACCAATGCTATACTACTGTCTACAATGCACTGTATTTCTTGTTCTGTCTATACTTTGTATAATGCATTGCACTTTGCTGCTCTTTTTGCACTTCTGGTTGAAAGCAAACTGTATTTCATTGTCTTTGTACTTGTACTCTGCACAATGACAATAAAGTTTAATCTAATCTTGAATCTAATCTAATATGTTGTGCATGTAAACATACTCAGTGACTATGTTTACATGCAAATATTCTGTTTTTTGTCCTTATTCAGAAAAAGTCAATATTCTGACAAAGCTGTTTACATTGCTAATGAAAGTGAATATTCCACTAATATTTCCGTTTTCATAAGTATGATTTAAAAGTTTTCCAGCGTTGGAGGACTTAATGGACCCTGCGAACACAGCCTCCCTCTTTCATGCCTTCAACCAGCTTCTTAAAAAGGTCGGCGTTGCACACACACTTCTACAGATTCAGAGAAAGTGGGGATAATAGGATGGAAAGAGGATGCAGAGAGAAAAGTGTGAAGGTAAAGAGAAAAGGCCGGTCTGCAGGCTGGAGTCTCTCCAGAGAGAGAGAGTGGCTCCCTGTGCGTAGTCCCTTGAATGCCTCACTGCAGCTTTTAATTCTATTAACCTGCTGGTCACTTAGACAGCTGGGAGCTCTGAGGCCTCCAGGACACTCATTACATCCTAATAATGATAACACAGGTAAACCACAACACACACAAGTTTCAATCCAGACACACGAACTGAGGCAGAGATGATCATGAATATACTGTACATGAAGAGAATGGAATGTTTTATCCTTTTTACGCTGTTATGCAAACTTTTGGGCGTACTCTGAGAACAAAACGAGTCCCCCCAATATACCCGTGAGTTTCTCCTGTTTCTGCGTAACTCTGATGCGAGCATCGTGGACTCCCAGGCGGCTCTTCCACCAGAGATCATCCGGTCGGCAGCCCCCGCAGAGAACCAGAGTTGGGCACCCAGGACAGGAGTGAGGAAAAGGGGGAGACACAGCGGCGTACGGCAAAGACTGAAGCGACAAGGCCATCAATGGATACCTCTTCCTTCAATTATCCTCGCCAATGTCCAGTCCCTTCAAAATAAAGTGGACGAGCTTCAGGCAAAAGTAAAGTTCCTTTCAGAATACAGAACCGCCTGTCTCCTCGCCTTGACAGAGACGTGGCTCAAAGATCAGGATCCACTCTCTGATTTTGAGTTGGACTGTTTTGGGGAACCTGTCCGTCTTGACAGAGACTCCACAGTGACGGGAAAATCACTTGGTGGAGGCTTATGTCTTTATATAAATAAGAATTGGTGCAATACGGTGATTGTCAGAGAAAAACTGTGTACTCCTGATATCGAACTTTTGTCTGTATCTTTACGCCCCTTTTATCTGGCCAGGGACTTCCCACAGATATTTGTAACACTTGTTTATATTCACCCGAAGGCTAATGCGACTCGGGCTATGGTGAAGTGTGTGCAGCGGCTTCAGGGGATTTCACCTGAAGCACCAAACTTTGTCATGGGCGATTTTAATAACTGTAAACCAGCGAGGTACCTGTGTAATTTTTTATCAATATGTCACCTGTGCAACACGACGGACCAAAAGGCTGGACCTCTGTTATGGATCCGTCAAATGTGCTTATAAATCCTACAGCAGAGCTCCACTTGGCATGTCTGATCACAACTCTGTTTATTTGGTTCCATCCCACAAACCGGTACTGAAGAGAAACAAGCCGCAAGAACGCTTTGGTTCCAGGGAATAGCCTGTACCCAAATAGCTACCTGTAAGCAAATGATGCGTAGACCCGTGCATTGGTTGAGCAGGTGAATTTCTCAGGACCCAGGGAAGCACGGTGTTGAGTGTGAAGTTGTTTGGATGAGCAATACCGGAGGCCGATTGATTCAAGCCTGTCAATTAATCCTAAAACTAAACTAAATTATAACTCGTTTGAAAGCCTTGTTCTTAATCTTCAACATCCAACATGGAAAACATTACAGCCAATTTTATTTGTTGTTGTTTACCGAGTTCCAGGTCCGTATTCTGAATTTTTATCTGAACTTTCTGGGTTTTATCATGTGTAGTCCTTAAATCAGATAAAATAATTATTGTAGGTGATTTTAATATCCATGTGGACGTTGACAGTAATAGTCTTAGTGCTGCCTTCAACTCACTACAAGATTCAATTGGTTTCAGTCAGAGTGTGCATAAGGCCACTCACTGTTTTAATCACACCCTCGACCTTGTGCTGGCATATGGCATCAAAATTGAAGATTTAATAGTATTTCCACAGAATTCTTTATTATCAGACCATTCGTTAATAACCTCCGAATTCCTACTATCCGACTATACAAATTTAGATAAAAGCTTCTACACTAGATGCCTATCTGACAGTGCTATAGCTAAATTTAAGGAAGATATTCCAACAACCTTTAACTCAATGACGTGCCTTAATATAATAGAGGACTCTTACGTTAACTTTAGTCCTTTAGAAAACATATACTGTAGGAAGGCCCTCAGAAATGCCAGATCGGACTATTACTCATCACTAATGTAAAGAAAACAAGAACAACCCAAGGTTTCTTTTCAGCACTGTAGCCAGGCTGACAGAGAGCCACAGCTCTACTGAGCCATCTATTCCCCTAGCTCTTAGTAGTGACGACTTCATGAGCTTCTTTAATGGTAAAATTATAACAATTAGAGATAAAATTCATCACCTCCTGCCCTCAACTTCTAACAGTTCACCTTTAAACTCAGGACCGCTAGAAAGAAAGACAAGACCTGAAATATACTTAGACTGCTTTTATCCTATAGACCTGCAACAATTAATGTAAAAGTCTCTTCAGCTAAGCCATCTACCTGTCTCTTAGACCCCATCCCAACAAAGCTACTTAAAGAAGCGTTACCCGTGGTTAACACTTCATTACTAGATATTATAAATATGTCTTTATTAACAGGTTATGTACCGCAGTCATTTAAAGTAGCTGTGATAAAACCTCTTCTGAAAAAACCCACCCTCGATCCTGAGGTCTTAGCCAACTATAGACCTATATCTAACCTCCCCTTTCTCTCCAAGATCCTTGAGAAGGTAGTCGCTAATCAGTTATGTGATTTTCTACATAGGAATAGTCTATTTGAGGACTTTCAGTCAGGTTTTAGAAAGCATCATAGCACAGAGACGGCACTGGTGAAAATTACTAACGACCTTCTAACTGCTTCAGACATAGGACTTGTCTCCATACTTGTCTTACTAGATCTTAATGCTGCATTTGACACTATTGAGCATACCATCCTGTTACAAAGACTGGAACATTTAGTTGGCATTAAAGGAATCGCACTAAGCTGGTTTAAGTCCTATTACACTGTTATGCGGATGACACCCAATTATACCTATCAGTCAAGCCAGATGAAACCAGTCAGTTAGTTAAACTTCAATCATGCATTAAAGATATAAAATAATGGATGACCTACAATTTTTGTGCTTGTTCTTATATAGGGCCCTAAACACATCCAAACCTTATTATCTAAAGATATAGCTACTCTGGATGGTATTGCCCTGGCCTCCAGCATTACTGTCAGAAATCTAGGAGTTTTTTTTAATCAGGACATATCCTTTAACGCCCACTTAAAACAAACCTCAAGAACAGCCTTTTTCACCTTCGTAACATTGCCAAAGTTAGGAACATCCTGTCTCAAAACGATGCTGAAAAACTAGTCCATGCATTTGTTACTTCCAGGCTGGACTACTGTAATTCTTTACTATCAGGTTGCTCAAATAAGTCCCTTAAGATTCTCCAGCTGATCCAGAATGCTGCAGCACGTGTTCTGCCAAGAACTAAGAAAGAACTAAGAAAAGAGATCATATTGTCTGTATTAGCTTCTCTGCATTGGCTTCCTGTAAAATCCAGGATTGAATTTAAAATCCTTCTCCTGACCTACAAAGCTCTAAATGGTCAAGCACCATCATATCTTGAAGAGTTCATAGTACATTATTGTCCAACTAGAGCGCTGTGCACCCAGAATGCAGAGTTACTTGTGGTTCCTAGAGTCTCTAAAAGTAGGATGGGAGCCAGAGCCTTCAGCTATCAGGCTCCTCTCCTGTGGAACCAGCTCCCAGTCTGTATTCGGGAGGCAGACACCGTCACCAGCGGGGGAGGGTGTATAGCTTCAGACACGGCAACCCTTCTCTGCTTCTCTTTATAGTCGTCAGATTCATCCAACCCTTATAGAACTGGCTCAGGTTTGCCTTGCACCAGCTCTTAATTATGCTGTTATAGTTTTAGACTGCTGGGGGGCTTCCTTCTTTTGACACACTGAGCCCCCCTCTCCTCTCTCTTTCCATATGTGTGCATTCATGTCCCATGACTGCTTGTTACTAACCTAGCTCTGGGGAGCTTTATGTTTTTTGTTGCCCAGCAGTTTTCCTTGGATTAGGGGTGGAACCTAAATCATGGTTGCAGCTGTCGCCGTGGTCCTGCTCCGTGCCCTGCTACGTCCTGCTACGTCCTGCTACGTCCTGCTACACCCTGTAACGCCCTGCAGTGCCCTGCTACAGCATAATCTACTACAACTACTATTTTTAGTCATAGTTCCATTATCTTTACTGGGACTATTATTGCCACTGTTCATCACACCCCCAACCGGCATCGTCAGACACCACCTACCAAGAGCCTGAGAAGTTTTTCCTCGCCAATGTCACACTAAATGCTTGCTCTTGGGCGAATTACTGGAATTGTTGGGTCTTTGTAAATTATAGAGTGTGGTCTAGACCTACTCTATCTGTAAAATATCTTGAGATAACTCTTGTTATGATTTGATACTATGAAAAAATTGAATTGAATTGAATGATGCATACACTCGAGCATTGGTTGAGCAGGTGAATTTCTCAGGACCCAAGGAAGCACAGTGTTGAGTGTGAAGTTGTTTGGATGAACAGGCACGTTTTCAACGGGCACTGCACAAGTGACAAATTCATGACAAACTAAAAAGTAAGGATGTTAAGGTTGTGGTTGTGATAGAGTTGTGGTGCATCCGAGTTTCATGCCAGAGAGTTTGTAATGATCCTCTACCATAAAACTGTTATAGCTAAATACTAAAGGCTGACCTAAAAATACTGTTATTATGATAATTTAACGGGACAATCAGTTCAATTGTGTGTAAAATATGTTTTAGGTGGCACCCTAAATGGTCTACGGGTTAAGGGGCCGACCATGAACCACAAAGTCCTCGGCCCTCATTTCCTGGCATTGCTTTCTGTAAACAAATCTCTGAAGGCAGCTCAACAAGTAGCTTTAGGAAGAGTGACCTCAGGTCAATACTATAAAGATAGTCACACCAACCCATATATTCACTCAGGTGGTAAGATTCAGATGTATGTATGGTTAGCAATGTGTTTGAAATGACTCCTAGGAAGTAATCATTTTAAAATCACAGCCAAATGTTCAGTCTTAGTGCCACCTTCTGCCCTGAGCTGCAGAGGAAGCGAAGGGTGTGTTTAGGTTTCTGATTGACACGTAGAAGCCAAACGAAAATTATTAAAAGAAAACACACTCTCCTCGACAAGTCAGAGCCTTCAACGCTCTGACGAGAAGACAGGAGAGTGGAACAGGAAGCTTTAGGCTTTCCACAAGAACTTTCATAGTGTTGTGATCAATAGACATTACCTTTATTTCTTTTGTTTTAATGTTTGATGAAATCTTTATCGCTCTGAGACGTCTGTTCATTCAGTGTCACTTGTGTGTTCTACTGCAGGTAATACTGTGTGATTTATTTAATTTATTTAAGAATTACCTCAACAATGCACTATATATGAACATACTGCTTTCTGTCTCTACTATTATATGGACTATGGTCTGATTTCTCAGAACTATTTGCACTTTACTTGCTAATGCACTTTAATAATGGACCAACATGATCATACTGCATTCTGTGTTTTATGTCTTTTTTTAAGCACTGCTATAAAGAAAAAGCACTTTTAATGATTGCACCACTGGTTAGATGTTGAACTGCATTTCATTGTACTGGCTGTCCTTACCTGTGCAATGACAGTAAAGTTGAATCTAATCTAATCTAATCTAATTACAAAGAAAGGCAAATGTCAGAGGCCAAGAACTCTTGTTTATTTTACAACCTTTTACTGAAGTTTATTGTAATGTGTTGTTATACTGTAAGTCTAAAATTATTATCACTATCTATGATGCCTGACAAGTTACCTGTTGGGAGGGTTTTGATAAACTTGTCTTTTACAGAACTGCTCTGTTTTGGATGGAGAATGTAACAATGGTAACTCCTCTCACTCAGCCTATCGTGTTCGAGCTGGAGGGCTTCTATGTACCACCGGGCTACGGTGCCTTCTTCTTCTTCCTGGCTCTGCTTAACTACATGGTCATGCTGTTGGGGAATTGCGTGGTGCTGTGCGTCATTGTCATTGATAAGAGCCTGCACAGACCCATGTTCATAATGGTTTGTAACCTGGTAGTTTGTGATCTGTTGGGGGCCACAGCGGTGCTGCCTCGCCTCATGATACACTTCTTGACGGGCCAGAAGAAAATCTCCTACATCCCAGCCATCGCCCAGGCCTTCTCTGTGCACACGTACGGCGTCGCAGCGCAGACTATTCTGGGTGTGATGGCCTATGACAGGTAAGGAAACTCTTTGTTTTAACATTTACTAATTAATTATCCTCTTTTCTTTTCTTTCGTCCTGTTTTACCTCGTTTTATATAGCAAATGTTGCTGCTGTGATTCTATTGTCCTTTTTACTGTAATGGAATACAGATGGAAATTAGCCTTTGGGCTACGATCTCGCACTTTTTACGTGTACATCTGTACATGTTCATCCTATGTGCATTGTCCTGAAATAAAAAATTAAATTAAATTAAATCTGCACATCCAGAGAGTTAATCACAGTATTTTTCTGTCATGCTTAAATGGTACAGACTGACTCAGATGACTTATCTAAAAAATATCTTCGAGTTCTCATTTTGCAGATTTCTGCTGTTAACTGTTATGTCAGGCTGATGTTCTTTGGTGCTGTTGTTCTCTTACTAGGGCTAAATATTTTTTTTATTAATGGGTAATAAAACCTTCTGCATGTCACACCCTTGCTCTCCTACAAAGTTTCCAGTCTGTATCTTGGGATAAGAAAGGTCTTAGTTTCTTAAAAAAGTTCCCTTCTAGACTCTTTTAAATATTTTCATTTATAAGTGGAATCTTTTGTCCTAAATAATGCCTTAATGTTCATTAACCTTTGTACAAAATTCACAAAATTGTAGATTTGCCATGTCAAATCATCCTCCAGCAGCCTGGCCAACTTTTTGTGGACTTGACTGCTGCCATAAAGTGTAATTGGGTTTATATGTTTGTATGTGAGCAAAGCCTAAAAAGAGCAACATCAGGATATTCTAGTGCATACAGAATCAGATGCAAACATATTGAGATGCTAAGATCTTGTAAAAATATATCTTTAACTGGAATAAAGCTAAGGATGGTTGTACATCTGTAACAGTGCTCTCCCTCTGCAGGTATATTGCTGTGTGTGAACCACTCAGGTATCACACCATCATGACATCGGCTCGGCTGCACTCCTGTTGCGCCCTGGCCTGGTTCGTCGCTCTGCTGTTTATTGGTGTGCTCTTCGCCTGGCACGTGGATACCCCGCTGTGTGGCAATATCATCCAACACATCTACTGCAGCAACCGTGGTATCCTAGGCCTCGCCTGCAGTCCCACCCCTATGAACAACATTTATGGTCAGTGCATTTGTTTATAATTAAGTAGATTGCCAGGATAAGCCTGACAAGCCAAACATTTGCTGGATGTCTGGCTTGCCAGCAGTGACGGCGCTATGGTGGGGCATTCGAGGGCTGAGCCCCCCCTAGCGGTCATTGATGCCCTCCTACCACGGGCCATGGCCCAAACATATCCCTTTTAGTTATTATTTTATTATTAAATGTGCAAACTGTAATTTAAATTAAATTAAAGCTGCAAGCAGCGATGAACGGGCCCTCGCCTTCTTGCAGTCAGGGGTACTGGCAGAAGCAACATCACATTTAGACCACATCATGTAAATCGGAATAACTTTTGCCAAGATACAACCGTTCATGTTTTAACAGCCACCTACAGGAAGTTGTTCATCCATAACTTGCGCATTGTTTTAGCTATCAAAATTCTTTTGATAACTTGTAGTCACGAGGGTCCACTGAGTCTATATCCAGGTTTTCGTGCAGATTGGACTCACGGCCCAGGAGGAGTTAGACAAAGGATGTTTTCCGTATATCACAATGTGGCTAATTAATGAAAAAAAAATTCTAACAGCGCCATCTAATGGCCGATTCACTATAAATTTGGCATGAATGCTTAAGCCCCTATGCAGAACAACTGTGTCATGTTTGGTGGGAATCGGAATAAATCTTGGTAAGATACGCATCTTCCTGTTTCGACAGCCCCCTACAGGAAGTTGGTCGTCTGTAACTTGCGCATTGTGTTAGCTATCAAAATTCTTGTGATAACTTTTTGTCATGAGGGTCCACTGAGTCTACATGCACATTTTTGTGCATGTAGATGGGACTCACGCTCTACGAGGAGTTAAAAAAAGAATGTTTTGCTCAAAGTGAATTTGCAAATTAATTTAAAAAATGAAAACAGCACCATCTAAAGGCCAATTGACGGCATATTTGGCACACAGCCTCATTGGCACATGAGGAAAAACGTTAAGTTTTGTGTCCATCGGAATAGCCGTGTGCGAGATACAACCATTCCTTTTTCGACACCACCCTAGAGTAGCTAGACTGAGTAGGTTTCCCATATATCAATATTTTGCTGATTAATAAAAATAAATTAAAACAGCGCCATCTAATGGCCGATTGACGCCAAGTTTAGCACAGATGCTAAACCGGCCATGACAAACAACCTTGTCAAGTTTCAGGGGCAATCGGAATAATTGTTGCCAAGATAACGCAACTTCCTGTTTAGACATTGCTGTTTAGACAGGAAGTTGCTGTAACTTGCACATTTTTTCAACTATCAAAATTCTCTGGATAACTTTTCGTCATGAGGGTCAGCAGATACTACCTGCAAAGATTCAAGAAGATTGAAATCACGGCCTAGGACGAGTTCGAAAGAATGTAAAACACATGAAAAATGCATAATTAAAAATCGCCGCCTTCCGGTTGGGTGGAGCTAATGAAGGTAACTGGGAAATATGTCCGCAATGATTAGGGCAATATGGGTATTAAATATGGTGAAGATCTGAGCAACTATGTCCAAGTTAAGGCCTTCCAGACATTAGGGGGCGCTATGGAGCCCACTTACAGGTTTGGGCCAAATTGCTGTACAGTCTCGCAGAGCTCCCAGGTGTTGAGTGTGAGTTATCTTAAATATTGAGGCCGTCAAAAATGTGCCCAAGGGCTAAAACCAATTAGGGTCCCATAGGCCACGCCCACTTTGACCAATCAGTACCTTACTGTAGGGGTGGCCTCAGATGGCCCTAGATGGTACCCATCACATTTTGTAAAAATCAGATGAGCCGTTCATGAGCTATAACTTTATGTACTTGTAGCGCCCCCTAGTGGCCAATTTTCATATAATCTGTGGGGTGTGTCCAGAGGGTCATGACGAACAAGAATCTTAAGTTTTGCGTCGATAGTCATTATTTTGGTCGAGATATGGCAAAGTTGGTGGTTGCATACTTAGCTACACACATTTGTTTGTGCGTAATATGTCTTATGTAATATATGTAATATATCTTTGGATAAGTTTTTGTCAGGTCGGTCTGGAGATGCTACCTGCCAAGTTTCGTGCAGATCAGTCGCACGGTCTAGGAGGAGTTCGGCAAAGTAGGTTTAGATATATTGCGATTTTTCATGCATAAAAGTCTAGGCGGTATATCAGGAGATTCAGCTGGATCCAGGGATCGTGAAAATATATGGTTTTTGAATGTGCGATGTACGGTTTTGGGAGTTATAGGGCCAAATCCTTTTTTTCTGCAATAGCTTGTAATTTATTTGGATCTTTGTAATTTTCACCAGTTGTGACGTGTGCAAATGTGTGAGTTTTCGTGCATTTTAACCCCCTCAAAAATACGACGAGGAATTGGTAAAAATTGTCAGGTTGCAGCGAAGGTTTGGACCCAAATGCAGTTCAAACAAAGATTTATTCCAGTTAAGAGAAACCACTACAGGCAGCACACAACAAAACAGGAACCACACGAACAGAAATACACACTAACAGAAAGTAAGAATCAGAGTAATGACAACAGACAAGGGAAACAGAGAGACTAAATACACAGGGTAATGAACACTAACAAGGGACAGGTGATACAAACAGGTGCAACACATCAGGGCGGGGCTGAACAATCAAACAGGCGGGAAAACAGAAAACAGGAAGTAAGCTAGACAAGACAAGGGAGAACAAACAGATTTCAAAATAAAACAGGAAACAAAAAGTCACAATCGTAACAAAAATAATCTGATCAAAAACAATAGGGTCCTTGCAGTTTCACTGCTCGGGCCCTAATCAAATGAAATTAACGGGGAGAACGCATCATTTTAGTTGTGCATGCATAGCAGGTTACTAGGCTTGGTCAATGCTCAAGTTTACTCAGTGGCCCTCGAATGCCCCACCATAGAGCCGACACTGGTGAGCTGCAACGCGCAGAATCCATTTCAAGTTGTTGGTTGGAATCGAAAAGAATAGAACTAATTCAATTTCAGTTAGATGAAATAATAAATAGCATCATTTTTCTTTTAGCAAACATTAAAAACGGGTCCCACAGACCCGAGCACCATACAAGGGTTAAAAGTTTCTTATATTAAAAAGGAGATACACAATGACAAGCCAGCTGGAATCTGCCACTCTCTTTGTCTCTCTCCTGCGCGCGGTGCGTTCCCAATTAAGTGGAGTAAGTAAAGTTAGATAGATCTGCTACGTGGTTGCATGATATGGAAATTAACAACAACATCAACAAAAAAACGAAATTTGCTAATGAAATAATTAATAATAATAAAGAAAAACTTATTTCGTTTTTGATAAACATTTCTGCTGTGTTGGACTATGTCGCCACTGCGTTAAAATATTTCTCAAACGGCAGTGCCCCCCCGCCGATGACCCAACGCCCCTCCAGTAGATCTGCTGTGGCGCCGACTCTGCTTGCCAGGCTTTGCACGAAAATGCATTAGAATTATGCAAGAAGGCACGTGGATACCCCGCTGTGTGGCAATATCATCCAACACATCTACTGCAGCAACCGTAGTATCCTAGGCCTCGCCTGCAGTCCCACCCCTATGAACAACATTTATGGTCAGTGCATTTGTTTATAATTAAGTACATTGCCAGGATAAGCCTGACAAGCCAAACATTTGCTGGTTGTCTGGCTTGCCAGGCTTATCCTGGCAATGTGCTTTGCCCCTCCCTTACTACTATCTCTGTGTCAAAATCACTTCGCAATGGGAAACAAGAACAATCTCCAAGTTAAAACGCTAAAAATGAAAATAGAAGTTTTGACGAAAATTTGAATTATGCAAGAAGGCAGGCCTGCTTAGTTCTTTCTGTGAATGATTGTAAAGATTTACAAAAAGTATGTTTACGACATTTACTATCTAACTGAGACGTTTTTATCAAAACAAGTCCCTAACCGAGACTATTTTGCAGAGCTACCGTCAAGACATTTGTGATTGGTTTAAAGAAAGTTCTGGGAATGTGAGACTAAAATAAAGCAACATACATACAAAATGTTGTTGAACGTCCCTTATCCACAGCCCTTATCAGCAGGGGTTCAGCATATTCAGCACTGAAGGCCAAAATGTGACAGATGTATGATAGACTGAGGTGGAAAGTTTAAATGTTACCTAATGATGGTTTAAATGATTCCTTATGTTTCTCTAGGTCTCTCCATGTCCTGGTTTGTGAGTACCAGCATCTTCCTCGTCATTGCTTTTTCCTACTTCAGAATCCTGCATGCTTCTGTAAAACGAGGCAGAACTGACAGCACCATCCGAAGTAAGGCCTTTCAGACGTGCGCATCGCACCTTGTTGTGTATGTGCTCTACGAAATATCTTCACTGGTCGTAATTGTGAGTCAAAGGTTCCCTTCCATCTCGCAAGATATCAAGAAGTTCTTCAGCATCCTTTTCACCATCATCCCACCAGTCATTAACCCCATTATCTATGGATTGGTCAGTAAAGAATTACGTGCAAGCATCATCAAGCATATAACCTATATCCAAGTCAGAAAATGAGAGGGGGTTAACTTCTTTAGGTCTTTGTATTCCTGATAATTAACTTAACTGTAGAACACTTTTAAAATCTGTTTTACCTGCTTGTAAAGTTTTCAATAACAGTGTACATCTCAGTATGAAAGATTATTTAGGTTTGCAGCATAATTGTGGCCTAGTGGTCAATAGCCTCTTTGACACCAGACCCTTCTCAGTTGTAACTGAGAGTGGGTCTGGGCAAGCTTCATTCACAGCCCATTTCCAAAGGGGCGTCACCAACGGACGGCGCTCAAATGCCTCTGGGCTCATTGGATAGTCCTTCAACCAATCAGACCAACGATCCGGGTGACGTAGCAGCGACAGCGCCATCAACGGTTGCTGCGCTTCGGTGGCCGTCATGTTGAATGTAAACAAAAAGCTGCTCGCCGTCGCTACGCTATCGTCATCGTGTAAAGACGGTTGTGATTGGTGTAAAGCCCGCCTCAACGGTTGTGATTGGTGCCTCGATTTGGAAAAATTGGAAATGGGCTTGAATGGGCTCCTGGCCAGATGGACTTGCAGAGCAAATCTCAAATTTGCTGGAAGTTCGTCAGCGTTTTCCCAGGTTAAGTGGTCAAGCTCTTTCCACAAGACCCATGTCGGTAGCTACTTTTCCAAAAATATTAATAATAATTGTTATTTCTCAGTCTAATCACTCCACAACCTATTAGATGTTGTCAATGACTACCTTTACATGCACATAATATTCCGTTTTTTGCCCTTATTCTGAAAAAAGATGATATTCCAACTAAGCTGTTTACATGGCTGATGAATGGGAATATTCCACAAATATTCCCTTTCATATGTAGCCATGCAAAATACACCGGTGGCGGACTTGTTCGACCCTGTGAACACAGCCTCCCTCTTTTATTCCTTCAACTACCTTCTGTAAAGATCGGCGTTGCGAT